>BLSH010049634.1:40037-66612 GCA_018402905.1 Glandirana rugosa
TCTTCGACTCCCATTTCCACTACCTGACCGGTTCGTACAGAGGTCTGGGTTTGGGATAACTCATAGACACGCCGTAGGAGTTTACCTTCCACCTTCTTACGTTCCAGAGATTGTAGGTGGTTGAGACACTACAGCAGTACCTCCTCACCTTCTCCTGAGGTCACCGTTGGACACTTCCAGACCACTTATCTCAACTCGTTTGGAGACCTTCAAGCCCAAGACGACCAGGCCGGCTTGAAGTCCTGTTTCAGGCCCAAGCCCAGGCCTGCCTTGGGCTTGCTAGCGTACCTGGGGCTTGGGGTAACTTTAGTTACCCCTGGGCTTGAAAATCCGTGTTATTACCGACATTGTTTCAGGACCTTTCGGGATCTCCCGACGTTTTCCTTCATTTTACCCCCCCTTACCCCCATTTTACTTCCTTTTGCAGCCCTCTAGGGCTTTCCAGGACTTTGTTACAGCCATTATTGTGCCTAAAAGTTCGGGTCCCCATTGATTTCAATGGGGTTCGGGGTCCATGCGATCGTTCGGGTTCCGTCCGGACCCGAACCCGGACTTTGTCCTGAAGTTCGGCCGGACCAGCAGAACCCGAACTTCCAGAGGTTTGCTCAACTCTATTCACCAGACCTTCACAGGTTGCCACTGGAGTCCTCTTCCACTCCTCCATGACGACATCACAGAGTTGGTGGATGTTAGAGACCTTGCATTCTTCCACCTTCCATTTGAGGATGCCGCACAGATACTCAATAGGGTTTGGGTCTGGAGACATGCTTGGCCAGTCCATCACCTTTACCCTCAGCTTCTTTAGCAAGGCAGTGGTCATGTTTGAGGTGGGTTTGGGGTCATTATCATGTTGGAATACTGCCCTGCAGCCCAGTCTCTGAAGGGAGGGGATCATGCTCTGCTTCAGTATGTCACAGTACATGTTGGCATTCATGGTTCTCTCAATGAACTGTAGCTGCAGCATTCATGCAGCCCCATACCATGACACTCCCACCACCATGCTTGATTGTAGGCAAGACACACTTGTCTTTGTACTCCTCACCTGGTTGCCGATGTTGATTGGCACCGTCTGAACCAAATAAGTTTATCTTGGCCTTGTAATCCATGTCCTTAGTCTGCTGGTCTCCAGCAAACTGTTTGCAGGCTTTCTGTTTGCATCATCTTTAGAAGAGGCTTCCTTCTGGGATGACAGCCATGCAGACCAATTTGATGCAGTGTGCGGCGTACGGTCAGAGCACTGACAGACTGACCCCCCCACCCTTCAACATCTGCAGCAATGCTAGCAGCAATCATACATTCCCAAAGACAACCTCTGGATATGACGCTGAGCATGTGCACTCCACTTCTTTGGTCGACCATGGTGAGGCCCCATATAGTAGAAGGAATGACCAGCATTCCTAACCACAAAGATGGCCGACGCCTCTAGTGATTGACCCCTGCGGACCACACCCAGGACCACATGCAGGAGTTAATCACTAGGCTATCTTTGTGGTTAGGAACGCTGGTCGTTCCTTCTACCATATGGGGATTGTTTTTTAACCTTTAAATGTGAGTACCATACATTTTTATCCATTAAAGTGTTTCTTTATATACTACACCATGAGAGCCTCTCTTTTGCCTTATATGCATACTGCTCTGAGGAGCTAGATTGGAGGGATTGTTTGCTATTGGACCCCCACGGCCCACACCCACTCCGGAGTATCAGCTGTTTACCTGCAGGCATGTCAGACATGTCAGACCTCTGTGAGGGGGTCATGTGCAGTTGGTGAGGGTGTTGGTGGAGGCCTGTCTACTCTCTCACTTTTCAGAGGTGGTTTTCTTCATTTTACCCTGTGTCTTGCACTATAAGTTGGAGCTACTTACTTCGCTATGAGACAATTTTTCCCCTATATGTGCATTGTGGATGGGCTAGCCCCGGCTGCCTATCGAGCTCCACAGCCCATTATCCACACTGTGATTGATACATTCAGTTTTCCCTTCGGTTTGCTGACCACTTATCATTTGAAAGGCTTGTTGGACCTCTGTGACGGGGGTCACTGATAGTCGGTAACAGGCAGTATATTATGATGCCGATGATGGGTTCTACAACTACTGGTCTATGATCCACATTTAATCACAGCGCTGCACCTTTCTCTCCAATTCACCATATGCCCGTGTTCTCTGCTTGCATGACCAGGACTCGATACGAGCAGATTTTGTGGTTCATGTACTTCAGTGACAATGAACTCAGTTGTCCACGGGGTGACCCTGAATTTGACCAGCTCTACAAAATTCGGCCCCTCATAAACCATTTCAACACCAAGTTCACCACACTTTTTATTCCCAACCAAGTTGTGTGCATGGACGAGTCCCTGGTTAAATTTTCTGGCCATCTTGCTTTCAAACAGTACATCCCCAGCAAGCGTGCCAGATACGGGGTCAAGATGTATAAGCTCTGTGACAGGACCACAGGCTATATATGTAGCTTCATGGTTTATGAGGGCAAAGACAGTCACATAGAGCTGGAAGGATGCCCAGATTACATAGTGAGCGCTGGCAAGATTGTGTGGAGCTTGGTGCCATCCTTATTCGGAAAGGGGCACCACTTGTACGTGGACAATTATTACATGAGAGTGCCACTTTTTAGTCACTTGCTTGATCATCATATTGGCGAATGTGGAACTGTGCGACCTAATCACTGGGGCTTCCCTCAACGGTTTGTAGATTCCCATCTTGGACCGGGGGAGAGAGCCTGCTTGAAGTGTAATAGTTTGCTCGCGATGAAGTGGAGGGACAAGCGGAATGTTTTCTTTCTGACCTCCCTTCATGCAGATACGACCGTCCAAATTTATACGGCGACTGGTGTTTTGGAGAAACCCCTCTGTGTCCACGATTATAACCTAAATATAGAAGGGATGGACCTTAACAACCAGTTATTGGCGCCGTACCTAATTACCCATAAAGCTAGACACTGGTACAAAAAAAGTGTCTATATACCTTTTTCAATTGGCTTTGCTGAATGCTCCTGTCTTATACAGAGCGTCAGGATGGACGGGATCCTTCCTCAAATTCATGGAAGAGATCGTCACAGCCCTTCTGTTTCCAGATGGTGCTGCACCCCCAGTTCACAATGTAAATGCAGTTAGCCGGCTGCATGGGAGGCACTTTCCATGAGTCCTCCATGATACCCCAGGCCACAGAACACCTCAAAAGAGATGTCGTGTCTGCAGATGACATGGATACAGGCGTGACACCTGCACTTATTGCCCCACCTGTCCTGACCAGCCTGGTCTCTGCATCGAAGACTGTTTTGAATGCTAGGACACATTAGTGAATTATTAGCATAGGGTACAGCAGACACAGTGATAGGCACACTTACATAGGGTCTCCAAAGATGTCAGTGCATTTTGAGAGACCCAAACCTGGAACCAGTTACAGCTTTTAGGTACAAAAAAAAGGCGTACCAAAAAAAAACTTCTTTTTTTCTCTCTCTCTTGTTTTCTCTCTAATCTCTCCCTATTGTTCTCTCTCTATTGTTAATATTTTTTATGCATACCTATTTGTTACTGTTTTTATCATGTTTTCTTTGCAGGTATGTAATTTTTTTATGTTACTGCTTGCCTGTAATGTTTTATTGTTAATGTGTTTTATCATTTTTTCTTTTGAGCAGGTATGTCATTTTTTTATGTTTCTGTGTTTTATTAATTGTTTATTCCTTTTCAGGTATGCCATTCAGCTGCAGCACTGATTTATTAATGGTGACAGCAAAAGCATTTGCTCCCACCATTCATAAAGCAACGACTCCAGCACTGTTGGAGGTGATTTCACCACCACAGTTAAAAAAGAGCAAATATACCGGAGCATGGGGCAGTGGGTGGAAATTGGGACAGATTGCCCCTATGCTCTGGTATATTTTTTAAAAAGGGGCTATGCCCACCATTAGAAGTTGGTGGATGAAGGGAGGTTTTCTAATGGTGGGCATATCCACCGATTGATTCTTTTTTTTCATTTAACCCACAAGTATTAGTATGTTGCTGGTCTTCTGAGGCTCTCCTGTCCCACTGGGGAATGTGAGACTACAGCTGGTGGTTCCGCCAGCTGACCATAGAGCTGATCGAACACTAGAATGGCTCCAGTCATCTCTATGGCCTAAGAAACCGGAGGCTACGACCATTTTGTAACTTCGGTTTCGCCGGATATAAAAAGCGCCATTGGGAAATTGGGGAAGCATCTTATCAGATTGATTTTGATGTGGTCAGATACTTTAAGGGCTGGGAAAAGTTCTAGAGTCTAGTAGACCCCAATTTTTTTTTTAAAAATATGCAACAATACCTATTTTCATCATAGGGGATCTTTACAATCCCTGTGATAAAAATACAAATGATAAAAAAGTTGAAAGGGACAGTGTAAAGATAAAATAAAAAGCAAAATGAATAATTTAAAAAAAATGCACCCCTGCCCCCCTCCCCCCGTGCACGCACGCAAAGGTGGACGCAAGCGTCAGTCTCGTGTCGTATGTAAACAACAATTTTACCATGCATGTGAGGTATCACCGTGAACGTCAGATCGAGGGCAGTAATTCTAGCAGTAGACCTCCTCTGCAGATCTAAAGTGGTAACCTGTAAAGGCTTAAAAGCTTTTAAAAATGTATATAGTTTGTCACCGCTTTCCGGGTGTGCGTCATTTTTGAAGCATATCGTGTTTGGTGTCTTATGCACTCGGCATGAGATCAACTTTTATATTTCACAAAGCTTTTGGGCAAAATAGTATGTTTTTGTGCATTAAAATTCAAAAAAGTGTTTTTTTCCCAAAAAATTGCGTTTGAAAAATCGCTGAGCAAATACTTTGTGAAAAAAAATTGTTACACCCACTATTTTAATCTGTAGGGTCTCTGCTTTAAAAAAATATAATGTTTGGGGGTTCAAAGTAACTTTCTAGCAAAAAAATATTTTTTCATGTAAACAAAAAGTGTCAGAAAGGACTTGGTGGTTCAAGTGGTTAGAAGAGTGGGTGATGTTGGGAATAAAATGCCAGGACAGTTCAAAACCCCACAAATGACATCTTTTTGGAAAGTAGACATCCCAAGCTATTTGCTGAGAGGCATTTTGAGTCCATGCAATTTTTTATTTTTTGTCTTAAGTGATTGAAAAATGACAAAAAAAAAAAAATTACACAAAGTTGTTACTGAAATTATATATTGCTCACACATGCCATGGGTATGTGTGGAATTACACCCCAAAATATATTCTGCTGCTTCTCCTGAGTACGGGGATACCCCATGTGTGATACTTTTTGGGAGCCTATCTGCGTACAGGACCCCGAAAACCAATCACCGCCTTCAGGACTTCTAAGGGCGAAAATTTACGCCTTCACGCCTCACTACCTATCCAGGTTTCGGAGGCCATGAAATGCCCAGATAGCAAAAAAAAAACCCAAATTACTCAGTTTTGGAAAGTAGACACCACAATCTATCTGCTGAGAGACAGGTTGAGTCCATGGAATATTTTATATTTTGCCACAAGTTTCGGGGAAATGACAATTTTTATTTATTTTTTTTACACAAAGTTGTCACTGAAATGATATATTGTTCACACATGCCATGGGTATATGTGGAATTACACCCCAAAATACTTTCTGCTGCTTCTTCTGAGTATGGGGATACCACATATGTGAGTCTTTTTGGGAGCCTAGCTATTAGGAAAAGGTCTGTGCTTGGAACCGGATCCATGTACCTGCGTGCGCGCCTGTGCGCGTTCGCACGTGACCGTGTGCACGTGTGCCGGCAATGGCGCCAAACGCCCCTCTTTAAGCTGACAACATCCTGCAGCCAGTGCTGTCTGTTCTACAGTGTGTGTTTGTTCTAGAATGACCTGTATCCTGATTTCCTGTTCCTGCGAACCAGCCTGTCTCTGACGTTGATTGATCTCTTCCTGCACCGACCCCCAGCTTGCCCACGACAACTCTTATGTCTGATCCTTGTGTACTTTGCTGCCCGCCTGCTGACGACCCTGCCTGTACCTGACGACCCTTCTGCCTGCACCTTTTGTACCGCCTTGCCAGCCAGTTGCCGACCCCAGCCTGCATCACTATTCTACTATTGCACGAGCCTCTACCAGACCTCTCACACCACCACCAGTGAACCAGTCCAACCCTCATGCCCCTCTGTGCTCCCGAACCCTCTGTCTGCTCTACCAGGGGTTCCCAAACCAGGGCCATAAGAGTGGTTGCTTCCTGCACAAGACAGACTCCACCAACAGGTGCGTGACAGCAATGGACAGCCATGTCTGAGTCTGCCCAGGGAGCACCCTCTGCTATGGATGAACTCTGTGTCCACCTTGTCGGCCTCACACAGGCAGTCAATAATCTGCAGGAAGGCTACACCCGGCTGGAATAACAGATTCAGGAGCTCTCCGCACCTGCAGCTCCAGGGAGTAGCCAGGCCGCAGGTCGCACCATCGTGGTCTTACCATCTGAAGTCCCCCTGCCGGATAAGTTTTCTGGGGACTGCTGCAAGTTCCGAGCCTGCCATAATGCTTGGGAACTGTATTTTGGCCTACAGCCCCGCACCTTCTCACTGGAAGCTACGAAGGTGGGACTTGTTATATCCCTGTTACAGGAGGAGCCCCAGGCCTAGGCACACCGATTGTGGGAGCAGAGGGCCCCGGAAGTCTCCACCCTAGCCCTGTTTTTTCAAGCTCTACGAGGACCCCCACCAGGCGGCCACTGCGGAGGCTGCATTACATGCCCTCCAGCAGGGCCGCCACTCTGCTGAGGACTACAAGGGGGAGTTTAGGCAGTGGAACACAGATACAGCTTGGAACGATGGTGCGCTCTGCCACCAATTCTGTTTGGGCCTGTCTGAATCCCTCAAGGATGAGCTGACCCGTGTGGGGGTACCTACAACTCTGGATGCACTTATTATTATGGCAATCCAGATTGACTGACACCTCAGAGCGCGTTGAGCCAAAAGAACCCAGGATCCCTGCGTGCTACCTGGATGCTACCCCGGGTCCCCAGCTACCCAAGATTGACTCCCTTCGCCTCTGTCCTCCTCCTCTCCTCCGGATACATCTGAGTCAATGCAGATAGGGCTCTTACGCCCCTCTCTCACCCCTGAGGAGAGACGAAAGTGGTTCTCACTGAACCTGTGCCTGTATTGTGGGGAACCCGGACATGTGGTGAGATGCTGCCCCGCCAAGCGCGGTAAGTGTTCGCCAGTTGATCCTAGTGACTTACCTACTTTGCCAAACCAAATTTCTCACCTTGTGATTTCTCTCTCCCTGCAGCTTCCCGGAGGGACTACCCAGGTTCCAGCAATAATTGACTCTGGAGCGTACAGCTGCTTCGTGGATGAAACATTTGCAGCCTTCCATCAGATCCCCCTTCTGCCAAAGACCCACAAGATCATCATCCACCTGGCAGATGGATTACCCACTAAATCCGGCATGGTCACCCACGAGACAGCTCTCCTGCCTGCTACCATGGCTTATGGCCACCAGGAGCTGCTTCTTCTTGATGCTATAGCATCCCCTCTGTTTCCCATCATCCTGGGCCTGCCCTGGCTCCGGGCGCACAGCCCCAGCATTGAATGGACCACCGGGACCATCAACTTCCCATCCCAGTACTGCCGTCAGCACTGCCTAAAATGAATCGAAGAAATCGCCCCTATCCTGGGTTGTTTGGATTTGGATCCCAAAACCCATTTGGCAGTTCCCTCAGCCTACCACGGTTTTCTGGACATCTTTAGTAAAAAGGGGGCTGAGAAACTATCACCTCACCATCCATACGACTGTCCCATTGAGCTTTTGCCAGGAGCAGAAGTGCCTTTTGGAAGAATTTACCCTCTGTCAAAACCCGAGTTGGTGGCCCTGAAGGCCTATCTGGATGACAATCTGGAAAAGGGGTTCATCTGACCTTCCACGTCCCCTGCAGGGGCAGGCATATTCTTTGTGGAGAAGAAAGATCATTCCCTACGTCCCTGCATCGACTACTGGGAGCTCAAACGAATAACGGTCAAAAACCGTTACCCCTTACCCTTGGTCCCAGAACTATTTCAAAGGCTGGGGTCCGCCACCATTTTCACTAAGCTCGACCTGCATGGGGGTACAACCTCATCCGTATCCGAGAAGGCAATGAATGGAAGACCACCTTCTGTACTCGTTTTGGGCACTACGAGTACCTGGTCATGCCCTTTGGCCTGTGCAAGGCCCCGCAACATTCCAACACTTCCTGAACGATGTGTTCTGGGACTACTTAGACTTGTTTGTAATCATCTACCTGGATGATATTCTGATTTTTTCCTCCTCCCTTAAGGAACACCGTGGGCATGTAACCAAGGTCCTGAGCTGCCTCCGGCAGCATGGGCTATATGCCAAGGCCGAGAAATGTGCTTTTGAACAGTCTAGTATTCAGTTCCTCGGCCTATCTCAGTGACTTGTATCATGATGGATCCGCAGAAGTTTTCTACCATATTATACTGGCCGGCACCCACAGACAGGAAAGGGGTCCAACGCTTCGTGGATTTTGCCAATTTCTATAGGAAGTTCATAAAGGGGTTCTCTGCCATCATCACCCCAATCACACAGCTCACTAAGAAGAACATCCACTTCCATTGGTCCCCTGAGGCTGAAACTGCCGTTCAGGCTCTAAAACGACTGTTCACAACAGTGCCCATCTTGAAACACCCTGACCAAGCCTTACCATATGTCCTAGAGGTGGATGTCTCAGAAACCACTGTAGGGGCAGTTCTCTCCCAGAGACAAGGTTCCAAGGCCTTGCTCCATCCTGTCGCGTTTTTCTCCCGTAAGCTATCCGCACCAGAGAAAAATTACAACGTGGGGAATAGAGAACTCCTGGCAATTAAATCGACTCTTGAAGAATGGCGATACCTACTTACCTACACACCCCATTCTGATATACACGGATCACAAGAACTTGGAGTATTTCAGAACTGCCAAGAGACTAAAGCCCTGCCAGGCTTGTTGGGTGCTCTTTTTCTCAAGATTCTTGTTTCATTTAACCTACAGGCCTGGGTCAAAGAACATTAAGCCGGACGCTCTCTCCCGAATATTCAGTGATCCCAGCAACTCTACCCTTCTGGATACAATTCTACTTCCTCTGAACTTCCTACTCTCTCAGGAAGATCTGCTGTCTCAGATCAGATGAGCCCTTGCTGGTTCAGCCGGCCAGTCGGATCTCAGGCTGCTGGTTAAGGACAGTTTATGGTGGTACGGCCACTAAATCTTTGTCCCGGTGGAGCAACGCCCCGCTGTTCTAGGACTGTGCCATGATCATAAACTAGCCGGGCACTTTGGTGCTCATAAAATGGCAGAACTGCTCTCATGCTCTTTTTGGTGACCATTAGCCAAGGAAGACTGCAAAAAATACGTCAGCACATGCTCCACATGTGCTCAAAATAAAACCGACAAGGCCAAAGCTTGGGGCCTCTTGAATCCATTCCCTGTACCCGAACGTCCTTGGACCCGAATAGCTATGGATTTTATTGTGGAACTACCTCCATCTAAAGAATACACCAATATCTTTGTGGTTATAGACCGTATGACCAAGATGGCCCATTTCCTGCCCATGAAGGGCACACCCACTGCCGCAGAGACAGTGGAAATCTTTGTTCGAGAAATTATCAGTTTCCATGGATGATTGTTGATTGATCTCTGCCTGCACCGACCCCCAGCTTGCCCACGACAACTCTTCTGCCTGATCCTTGTTTACTTTGCTGCCCGTCTGCTGACGACCCTACCTGTACCTGACGACCCTTCTGCCTGCACCTTTTGTACCGCCTTGCCAGCCAGTTGCTGACCCCAGCCTGCATCACTATTCTACTATTGCACGAGCCTCTACCGGACCTCTCACACCACCACCAGTGAACCAGTCCAACCCTCATGCCCCCTGTGTTCCCGAACCCTGTGTCTGCTCTACCAGGGGTTCATGAACCAGGGCCGTAAGAGTGGTTGCTTCCTGCACAAGACAGACTCCACCACCAGGTGTGTGACACTAGCCGCGTACAGAACTCCAAAAACCAATCACCGCCTTCAGGCTTTCTAAGGGCATAAAATGGTGATTTTACTCCTCAGGGTTTTGGAGGCCCTGAAATGTCAAGGTAGCACAAACCCCCCCTAAATGACCCCATTTTGGAAAGTAGACACCCCAAGGTATTTGCTAAGAGGCATGGTGAATATTTTGCAACTCTCATTTGTTTTGGAAAATTAAGAAATAAACTGAATTTTTTTTTTACTTTTCTCAAATTTCAAAACTTTGTGACAAAAAGTGAGACCTGAAAAATACTTAATGTACCTCTCAGCAAATAGCTTGGAGTGTCTACGTTCCAAAATGGGATCATTTGAGGGGGTTATGTGCTATCTATATTTCATGGCCTCCGAAACTGTGATAGGGAGTGAGGAGTAAATTCACCTTTTTATGCACTTAGAAAGCCTGAAGGTGGTGATTGGTTTTTGGGGTCCCGTACGCGGCTAGACTGCCAAAAAGTCTCACATATGTGGTACCTCCGTATTCAGAAGAAGCAGCAGAATGTATTTTGGGGTGTAATTTCACTTATACCCATGGCATGTTCAAGCAACATATCATTTAGTGACAACTTTGTGAAAAAAAAATTGTAATTTCTCCGAAATTTGTGGCAAAATATAAAATATTCCATGGACTCAACATGCCTCTCAGCAAATAGCTTGGGGTGTCTACTTTGCAAAATGGGGTCATTGGGGGGGGGTTGCTATCTGGGCATTTCATGGCCTCCGCAACTGAGATAGGTAGTGTGGGGTGAAGGCATACATTTTTGCCCTTAGAAATCCTGAAGATGTTGATTGGTTTTCAGGGTCCTGTACGCGGATAGGCTCCCAAAAAGTCTCACACATCGGGTATCCCTGTACTCAGGAGAAGCAGCAGAACATATTTTACATTGTAATTAGACACATACCCATGGCATGTGTGAGCAATATATAATTTCAGTAACAACTTTGTGTATATTTTATTTTTTTGTCATAAGTGATTGAAAAATGACCCATTTTTCAATCACTTATGACAAAAAAATAAAATATACACAAAGTTGTTACTGAAATTATATATTGCTCACACATGCCATGGGTATGTGTGGAATTACAATGCAAAATATGTTCTGCTGCTTCTCCTGAGTACAGGGATACCCGATTTGTGTCAGCAAATTCCTTGGGGTGTCTACTTTCCAAAATGGGGTCATTTGGGGGGGTTTGTACTGCCCCTCCATTTTAGCACCTCAGGAAATGAGATAGGCAGTCATAAAATAAAAGCTGCGTAAATTCCAGAAAATGTACCCTAGTTTGTAGACGATATAACTTTTGCGAAAACCAATAAATATACGCTAATTTACTTTTTTTTACCCAAGACACATGGCTGAATGCATTTTGGCAAAAATGTATTACTAAAATGTTGTTTATTGTATTTTTGTAATAATATAAAGTTGAAAATATAATTTTTTTGTTTATATCGCAAAAAATAAAAGCGCAGAGGTGAACAAATACCACCAAAAGAAAGCTCTATTTGTGGGAAAAAGAGGACACAAATTTTGTTGGGGTACAGCATTGCATGGTCGGGCAATTACCAGTTAAACCGGCGCATTGCCAAATTGAGAAAAGTGCTCCGGTCCTAAAGCTGGAAATCCTTCCCGGGCTGAAGTGGTTAAAGCTGGTATTTTCTTTTTCTTTTATTTTGGATGGTATGCAAGTGTTAGAAGCTGTGTTAACTTTTTTGTTGTCCATGTCTCTGGAAAATTCTTCCTCAATTCTTGTCTTTTAGACAGGTGTTAGACTCAGAACAGGAATGAGGAGACATTTCCCCTATGGGGCACAGATGGCAATAAAAAAAAACAAAAAAACATTTCCACTAGAGAGGGGAACAGTTTGGCCATTTACAAGTACTGTATACAGTATATACTTCTGTGAAGAAATTATATAATGACTGTATACTGTACATGGTCAGTCATCATATGGCTGGATTTTTCATCTCTTCTGACCCATAATCTCAGGCATGGAGAGTTGCAAGAATATTGCACAAATGTGAAAATTAATTTAATGTATCCAGTCGTGTTCACATGAAATTAACAAAAACAAAATGGTTACTGTGCCAGAATGTAATTTATCTTCCAATACAATCATTTATTGTTGTGGGTGAAACTGCAAACTTATGGACAATGCTTTTATGACCCATAAATACATTTCTCTCTCTGCAAATATAGAAGTGAACGTGACACTATAAACACATAAGTGTTTACTGAATATTGAGTATATAAATCAACACAGACTCAAATAACTGATTATTGCCTAAGGCTTGTGCAAACACCAACAATAAGCAATAATAAAATGCAGGCTGAATTTGTATACTTTGTGCTGGAATTAACTGCAACAATAAAAATATGAATACGAAGGAAAAAGACTAACAACACAATGTTTAGGTGTATATCATGTGTGTTTAAGATTGATTCTACGAAAAAAGACACAGAAAAAAAATATATATATATACACACACACATGCACACTATATTACTATATATATATATATATATATATATATATATACATATACACAGTATCTCACAAAAGTGAGTAAACCCCTCACATTTTTGTAAATATTTTATTATATCTTTTCATGTGACAACACTGAAGAAATTACACTTTGCTACAATGTAAAGTAGTGAGTGTACAGCTTGTTTAACAGTGTGAATTTGCTGTCCCCTCAAAATAACTCAACACACAGCCATTAGTGTCTAAACCACCAGCAACAAAAGTGAGTACAGCCCTAAGTGAAAATGTCCAAATTGGACACAATTAGCCATTTTCCCTCCCTGGTGCCATGCGACTCATTAGTGTTACAAGATCTCAGATGGGAATGGGGAGCAGGTGTGTTAAATGTGGTCTTATCACTCTCACTCTCTCATACTGGTCACTCGAAGTTCAACATGGCACCTCATGGCAAAGAACTCTCTGAGGATCTGAAAAAAAGAATTGCAGCTCTATATAAAGATGGCCTAGGCTATAGGAAGATTGCAAAGACCCTGAAACTGAGCTGCAGCACGGTGGCCAAGACCATACAGCGATTTAACAGGACAGGTTCCATTCAGAACAGGCCTTGCCATGGTCAACCAAAGAAGCTGAGTACACATGGCTCAGCGTCATATCCAGAGGTTGTCTTTGGGAAATAGACGTATGAGTGCTGTGAGCATTGCTGCAGAGGTTGAAGGGGTGGGGGTCAGCCTGTCAGTGCTCAGACTATATGCTGCATACTGCATCAGATTGGTCTGCATGGATGTCGCCCCAGAAGGATGCCTCTTCTAAAGATGATGCACAAGAATGCCTGCAAACAGTTTGCTGAAGACAAGCAGATTAAGGGCATGGATTACTGGAACCATGTCCTGTGGTTTGATGAGACCAAGATAAACTTGTTCGGTTCAGATAGTGTCAAGTGTGTGTGGTAACAAGCAGTTGAGGAGTACAAAGACAAGTGTGTATTGCCTACAGTCAAGCATCGTGGCGTGAGTGTCATGGTCTGGAGCTGCATGAGTGCTGCTGGCACTGGGGAGCTACAGTTCATTCAGAGAACCCTGAATGGCAACATGTACTGTGACATACTGAAGCAGAGTATGATCCCCTCCCTTCGGAGACTGGGCCGCAGGGCAGTATTCCCACATCATAACGACCATAAACACACCTCCAAGATGACCAATGCCTTGCTAAAGAAGTTGAGGGTAAAGGTGATGGACTGGTCAAGCACATCTCCAGACCTAAACCCTATTGAACATCTGTGGGGCATCCTCAAATGGAAGGTGGAGGAGCGCAAGGTCTCTAACATCCACCAGCTCTGCGATGTCATCATGGAGGAGTGGAAGAGGACTCCAGTGGCAACCTGTGAGGCTCTGGTGAACTCCATGCCCAAGAGGGCTCAGGCAGTGCTGGAAAATAAAGGTGGCCACACAAAATATTGACACGTTGGGCCCAATATGAACATTTTCACTTAGTGGTGTACTCACTTTTGTTGCCAGCGGTTTAGACATTAATGGCTGTATGTTGAAGCATTTTGAGGGGACAGCAAATTTACACTGTTATACAAGCTGTACTCTCACTACTTTTCATTGTAGCAAAGTGTCATTTCTTCAGTGTTGTCACATGAAAAGATATAATAAAATATTTACAAAAATGTGAGGAAGTTCTCATTTTTGTGAGATACTGTATATACTGTATATTAGTGTCCCCAGTAGATTTGTGTGCTAAAAAACGCGGCATTAGTGGGATCAGCCCAGATACCTGCTAGCAGCTGCGTTTAGCCCCTCCGCCCAGCCTACCCCACCCCACCCATGTGTAGTATCAATAGATCACTTTCACTTACAAAACACAATATACGTAACTGCAGTGTTCGCAGAGTCAGGCCTGATCCCTGCGGATAACTACCGTATATACTCGAGAATAAGCCGAGTTTTTCAGCACATTTTTTGTGCTGAAAAAGACCCCCCTCGGCTTATACTCGAGTCAGTGTCTGTGGGTGATGAGTAGATTCACATTAAACAGAGTCGTGCTGCTTCTAAGAGCTGTTCTGTGCTTTGTAAGTGTGATTAAACACATTGGAATGCAAAGAATGCTGAGAGAGGTGTCAGATTCTCAGCTTGATGTCGGGAGGTGGGCGGGACAAGCTGATGTTAGCTGTTCAGTCCCGCCCACCTCCTGATCTCCATGAAGAGCTGCAGCTCTCTCTCTGTATTCTCAGCATTCTCTACATTCCAATGTGTTTAATCACAGTTACACAGCACAGAACGGCTCTTAGAAGCAGCACAGCTCTGTTTAATGTGAATCTACCTTACTCATCCCTTATGTGTTCTGGCTACAGTCTGTGTCCTGGATAAAATCCCTGTGTCCTGGCTACAATACCTGTGTTCTGGCTACAGTCTGTGTCCTGTATAAAATCCCCATGTCCTGGCTACAATACCTGTGTTCTGGCTACAATACCTGTGTTCTGGCTACAGTCTGCGTCCTGGATAAAATCTCTGTGTCCTGGTTACAATACCTGTGTCCTGGCTACAATACCTGTGTTCTGGCTACAGTCTGCGTCCTGGATAAAATCCCTGTGTCCTGGCTACAATACCTGTGTTCTGGCTACAGTCTGTGTCCTGGCTAAAATCCCTGTGTCCTGGCTACAATACCTGTGTTCTGGCTCCCTGTCCCTGTGTTCTGGCTACAATTCCTGTGTTCTGGCTGCTGCATTTGCCACCCTAGGCTTATACTCGGGTCAATAACTTTTCCCAGTTTTTTGTGGTAAAATTAGGTGCCTCGGCTTATATTCGGGTCGTCTTATACTCGAGTATATACGGTAACACTAGTGTACATTTAAATTTAGAGCCCAAAATGTCAAATCCGAGGTACACTAGTGAAGAGGCCTACACGTTGCTGAGCATGACAGATGAGAGCAATGGGGAAGCCTCACTGTCAGAATCAGGCTCAGTATACGAACCATAGACAGCAGCGGCACCCTGACAGATAGCTTTGACGACGTAGTTTTGGTCCTTTCTAAGGTCAGGCATATCCGATCCCATTCTGCTGTTGTTGAGCTGCAAGAACAGCAGAACACCAGAAGCCTAGTACATCCTGGTCATACAACCAGCACTGCAGTAACACTTGGAGATGTGGCGAGTCCCATAAGTGCAGTTCACACTGATGCAGGGACTAGCACAAATGTCCCACAGCCACAAGCAAAGACGAAGATGGGCCCCCAGAGCCCATATTGCCCTGCTGAAGCGCTTGCAAGCCCTAATTGGCAGCCTACCACTGATGCAGCACCTGTACGTCCCCCATTCACTGGCCAACCCAGAATTCAGGTGGATACAGTTGATTTTATGTCAGTTGATTTTTATTTTCTGTTTTTTTGCAGAAGATCTGTATAGACACTAGATTTGATCAGCTCCACAAAATTTGGCCCCTTGTAAACCATTTCAACCAACAATTCGCAGCCTTGTTTATTCCTGATCAAGTTGTCTGTGTAGAGGAGTCCCTGATTACATTCTCTGGAACTGATGTGACCAGAAATGTGTGAACTGCACAGAGAATACCAGACATAACGTAAAGTGAATAAAGTGATTTATTAAGGATATAAGTAAAATGGTGATCCAAACGCACATCTAATATAATAAACAGTGTAAACAACCACAGCAACAGAAATAGTGAAAACTGCTAAACAGGTATAGGGAATTGTCCAAACTGTAAATGTAGCCAGGCCAGGATCATGCACGGGAGATCAATCAGAGGGGGCAGGGAGCAAGATAAGGCAGAAACCAGGAACAGATGACGGGAAAGCCGGTGAGACAGGATCAGACTACAGACAGGGGTCCAGGAGCAGATTCAGGGTTCAGGATACAGGGTTCAGGATTCCAGATACAGGATTCAGGATTCCAGATACAGGGTTCAGGATTCGGGATACAGAGGCACATGGAGGACAAGCACCAAGGCACTAAGCATATGGTAAACATGGTTTAAATATCCTTCCTGTAACGAGCGTCAGGTGGTGACTCATGAGCCTCTGATTACTAGGAGACATCCGCTGGTGGACACTGGAACTGCAGCCCATGGATTCAGGAGCCACAGTGCCACCACCAGATGAGCCCTTTACTGACACCCACTGGTGGACACTGGAACTGCAGTCTATGGATCCCCGAGTCACAGCGCCACCCGCTGGAGGGACTAATCCTAACAGTAACCCCCCTTTAAGGAGCGGCCTCAGGACACTCCAAACAGCCATAGGGGATCTAGTCCACAAGGAAAAGTCTTCTGCTTCATGAGTCCACCGAAGAAGTTCCTTGAAAACTGAAGAAGCCCTGGGTCTCCAGCAAGATGCCCCACTGCCAAGATCCATCGGAAGGTAACGTGTCCCCCCACTTGAATCATGCAACTAGCTGAGTGTCCCACTGCCGGGGTCAGGTGACTGGCTGGGTGTCCTGCTGGCCAAATTCCCTGGGATGTAACACATTCGCAGCTTCAAGTCCCTCAACACAGTAGATAAAACAACACCGGGGTCACATGGGTTATCTTCAAATTTAGCCCTGGGGTCATTTGACCTACTGGAATACAGGCACCAATGTATCCTGTCATGACTGAATAGCTTGCCTGGTCTCCAGGACTTGCGCTGTGCATCAAAAACCCATTAGGCCTCTCCGAGGCACCCGTTACCCAACCTGGGACACCTAGTACACCCGGAGCTGTGGCAGTCATTCCCATATCATGGCAGGGCACAGATCGTACTCCGCCATTCCCTAGGAGTTTACCACAACCAGGGTCATGAAGGCAAATGCAGTCATTAGTCATCCATGTTATGTCTAGACCACCAGGCTTGGATGCCATAGGAGCAACACACTGCTAGAGGGACTCTACCGAGGCAACCGTCAGCTGAATCTTAGACCAAGTAGACAACCCATATAAGTCACATGAAGGTTCAGAGCTTTCCGACCCATTAACAGGTGAACACTCAGCCTTTACACAACCATCCAACTGATCAGGCTGAGCAGCGGGCAGAAGCACATCAGACTGGACAGCGGGCACCGGATCGTCAGACTGGTCAGCGGACACTGGAACATCAGACTGGACAGTGGGCACTGGGACATCAGGCTGGACAGTGGATTCCAGATCATCAGACTGGTCAATGAACACCGGATCACCAGACTGGACAGCGGGCACTGGGTCATCAGACAGGGCAGCGGGCACAGGATCATCAGACTGGACGGCAGGCACTAGATCAGACTAGATAGCGGGCACAGGATCATCAGACTGGACAGCGGGTACTGGGTCATCAGACTGGACAGCAGGCACCAGAACATCGGACTGGACAGCGGGCACTAGATCATCAGACTGGACAGCGGGCACCGGATCATCAGACTGGACAGTGGGCACCGGAACATCAGACTGGACAGTGGGCACTGGATCATCAGACTGGGCAGCAGGAACCGGAACATCAGACTGGAAAGCGGGTACCGGGTCATCAGACTGGACAGCAGGTACTGAATCGTTAGACTGGACAGCGGGCACTGAAACATCAGACTGGACAGCGGGCACTAGATCATCAGACTGGACAGTGGGCACTGGATCGTCAGACTGGACAGCGGGCGCTGGATGATCAGACTGGACAGTGGGCACGGGATCATCAAACGGGACAGCAGGCACTAGAACATCAGACTGGACAGCGAATACCGGAACATCGGACTGGACAGCGGGTACCGGATCATCAGACTGGACAGCAGGCACTGGAACATCAGACTAGACAGTGGGCACGGGATCATCAGACTGGACAGCATGTACTGGAACATCAGACTGGACAGCGGGCACTGGAACATCAGATTGGACAGCAGGCACTGGATCGTCAGACTGGACAGCGGGCACAGGATCATCAGACGGGATAACAAGCACTGGAACATCAGACTGGACAGTGGACACAAGATCATCAGACTGGACAGCAGGCATTGGAACATCAGACTGGACAGCGAGCACGGGATCACCAGACTGGACAGCGGGCACTGCATCATTGGACTGGACAGCAGGCACTGGATCATCCGACTGGACAGCGGGCACTGGATCACCAGACTGGACAGTGGGCACTGGATCGTCAGACTGGACAGCAGGCACTGGAACATCAGACTGGACAGTGGGCACTGGATCGGCAGGCTGGACAGTGGGCACTGGATCGTCAGACTGGGCAGCAGGCACTGGAACATCAGACTGGACAGTGGGCACTGGGTCATCAGACTGGCCGGCAGGCACAGGATCAGCAGGCAGGACAGCGGGCACAGGATCAGCAGGCTGGACAGTGGGCACTGGAACAGCAGGCTGAACAGCGGGCACAGGATCAGCAGGCTGGACAGCATGTTTAGGTCTGTCAGAAGCAGGCCAAACCTTATCAGCAATCGTGAAGGTAGACTGGGGCAGATTGGCTGGTGTGGAGGCAGGCTGGAACAGATCAGCTAGTTTGGAGGCAGATTGGTTGGTGTGGAGACAGACTGGGGTACACTGGCTGGTATGGAGGCAGTATTGGATACAGGCTGGATAGTGCAGGTTGGGAAAAACCTCAGTTTCTTCTTAGGTTTTACCACTGGAGTTCTGTAAGTGACTACAGGGCTGTAAATAGAGGGTGTAGCTGATGGAAGCGTATGGCTAGCGTATGGTAAGGAGGGAATGGTCAATAAGGGGGATTTTTGTGGAATTTTTGCATGATGCGGAGAAGAGGTAGGTCGGTTAAAGGCAGGGTAGGTGCAGCAGGTGGAAACGGGGCAATGATACTTGGTAGGTAGCAGAGTATATTGGCTTGTGACTGTGGTTGCTGTAGTTGAAGGAGAGAAGGAACTTTGAGCAGGTAGGTCTCTAGTAGCAGGAATGGGTTGGTGCAAGCTGACTGGGGCTGAACGCAATATATCTGACCATGCCTGTAGTATAGGTTGAACAAAATTCGGTGTACATACGGTCTGTCTGACAAGAGCCTGCACTGCATTTATGCACTCTATTAACACCTGTCGAGGACATGCTGAATAATGCTCAAAGAAATAAGCTGAGTCATCCTGGAGTAACCATAACAGCGATTCTACCTATGCCTTGCTGAAGGGAGGGGAAAAATCATCACTGCCCTTAGGAATGCTGGACAAAGCCAACTCTGCACATGCTCGAATCAAAGGCTGAACATCACTGAACAACATACTGCCCTGATCAACTAGGACATGAGCCAGACATATATATTCCAAAAGCTGATTCCTAGTCCACTCCTTCAAAGTTTGGCGGCAATAATCATGATCCTCTGTCAACAGCAGAGAACAATTATGCATGTTGCCACCAAAACCAAGATGGCTTCCCTTTGCAGTCATTTCTGGTCAGGACTGGCCTTGGTGTTATGTCAGGAACTGGTGTGACCAGAAATGTGTGAACTGCACAGAGAATAGTGAAAGTGAATAAAGTGATTTATTAAGGATATAAGTAAAATGGTGATCCAAAAGCACATCTAATATAATAAACAGTGTAAACAACCACAGCAACAGAAATAGTGAAAACTGCTAAACAGGTATAGGGAAATGTCCAAACCGTAAATGTAGCCAGGCCAGGGTCATGCACGGGAGATCAATCAGAGGGGGCAGGGAGCAAGATAAGGCAGAAACCAGGAACAGATGACGGGAAAGCCGGTGAGACAGGATCAGACTGAAGACAGGGGTCCAGGAGCAGATTCAGGGTTCAGGATACAGGGCTCAGGATTCCAGATACAGGATTCCGGATTCCAGATACAGGGTTCAGGATTTGGGATATAGAGGCACATGGAGGACAAACACAAAGGCACTAAGCATATGGTAAACAGGGTTTAAATACCCTTCCTGTAACGAGCGTCAGGTGGTGCCTCAGGAGCCTCTGATTACTGGGAGACATCCGCTGGTGGACACTTGAACTGCAGCCTATGGATCCAGGAGCCACAGTGCCACCACCAGATGAGCCCTTTACTGACACCCACTGGTGGACACTGGAACTGCAGCCCATGGATCCCCAAACCACAGCGCCACCCACTGGAGGGACTATTCCTAACACTGGTTGTCTTGTTTTCAAACAGTACCTCCCCAGCAAGCATGCCAGATATGGGGTCAAGATGTATAAGCTCTGTGACAGGACCACCGGTTATACATATATTTTTATGGTTTAAGAGGGAAAAGATAGTCATGTGGAGCCCCCCCAACTGCTCGGACTACATAGGGAGTGCTGGCAAGATTGCTTGGAACTTCATGTCACCCTTATTTGGAAAGGGGTACCACTTGTACATGGACAATTACTATACAAGCATGACACTTTTTAGTCACCTTTTTGATTCTGGAATTGGCGCACGTGGCACCGTGCGATCTAATCGCCTGGGCTTAGCCAATGGCTGATAGAAGAAGGGGGGAGAGAGCCTGCTTGAGAAGTAATACTTTGCCTGCAGTGAAGTGGAGGGATACAAGAATGTTTTCATTCTGACCTCCCTTCGCGCAGACCCAGCAGTCCAAATTCAAACGACGACAGGTGTTGTGGAGAATCCCCTCTGTGTCCACGAATACAACCTTAATGTGGGAGGTGTGGACCTCAATGACCAGTTATTGGTGCCATACTTAATTGCCCATAAGGCCAGACACTGGTATAAAAAAGAGTCCGTATATTTATTCCAATTGGCTTTGCTGAATGCTTATGTGCTATAAAAAACGTCAGGACAGACTGGATCCTTCGGTAAATTCCAGAAGAGATCATCACAGCCCTTCTGTTTCCAGATGATGCTGCACCCCAACTTCCCAATTCAAATGCAGTGAGCCGGCTGCATGAGCGGCATTTTCTGGATATCGTTCCTGGTACCCCTACCAACCGAGCACCCCAAAAAAGATGTTGTGTCTGCAGATGATGCGGATACAGGCGTGACACCCGTTATTATTGTCCCTCCTGTCCTGACCAGCCTAGTCTTTGCATCAGTGACTGTTTCCAATGCTAACATACACTAATGGAGTATTAGCGTAGGGTACAGCACTACACAGGTATAAAGTACACTTTCATAGGGTCTCCAAAGATGCCACCGCATTTTGAGAGACCTGAACCTGGAACCGTTACTGTTACAAAAAAAAAGCATACCATTTTTTTTTAAACCAAAAAAAAAAGTTATAAAAACCAAAAAAATTAAAAATAAAAAAACTAAAAACAGTTGTTGGTTTCTTATTCTTCTCTCTCTATTGTTTTCTCTCTATTCTCTCTCTATTGTTCTCTCTCTATTGTTAATTTTTTTTATCATGTTTTCTTTGCAGGTATGTATTTTTTTTATACGTTATTGCTTACCTGTAATGTTTTATTGTTACTGTGTTTTATAATGTTTTCTTTACAGGTATGTAATTTTTTTATATGTTATCTTGACAGCAACAGTGTTTGCTCCCACTATACGTAAATCAGCAACTCCAGCCCTGTAGGAGGTGATTTCACCCTCACAGTTAAAAAAGCATATATGCCAGAGCATAAGGGCAGGGGGTGGACATAGGGCTGGTTGCCTCTATGCTCGGGCATATTTTTTAGAATGGTGCTATGCCCATCATTAGAAGTGGGTGGATGCAGGGTAGTTTTCTAATGGCGGGCATACCCACCGATTGATTGATTCTTTTTTTTCATTTAAACCACAGGCTGCATGAAAAAAAGAACATTACAACATATGCTCAACAAGGACCAGTGACATACTAGTATGTTGCTGGACTTTGAATTGTTATACCGAAATGTTGCCTGCAGGCATAGGTATCATCTTGGTATCGTTCTTTTCAGCCGGCGGTCAGCTTTCATGTAAAAGCAATCCTAGTGGCTAATTAGCTGCTAGACTGCTTTTACAAGCAGAGGGAGGGAACATCTCCCCCCTCCCGCCATCTTCCATGGTTTTCCCAAGCACTCCTGTCCCACTGGGGAACTCGAGAATGCAGCCGGTGGTTCCGCGAGCTGACCATAGAGCTGATCGAAGACTAGAATGGCTCCAATAATCTCTATGGCCTAAGAAACTGAAGGCTACAAGCATTTCATGACTTCGGTTTTGCCAGATATAAACAGTGCCATTGGGAAATTGGGAAAGCATCTTATCACACTGATTTTGGTGTGGTCATATGCTTTAAGGGCTGAGGAGAGATCTAGAGTCTAATAGACCCCAAATTTTAAAAAAATAAATATCGTGTCGTATGTAAACAGCATTGCACCATGCATGTGAGGTATCACCATGAACGTTAGATCGAGGGCAATAATTCTAGCAGTAGACCTCCTCTGTAAATCTAAAATGGTAACCTGTAAAGGCTTTTAAAGGCTTTTAAAATTGTATATAGTTTGTTGCCACTGCGTGGTTTAAGGCATGTTGTGTTTGGTATCTATGTACTCAGCATACAATCGTCTTTTATATTTCACCAAACATTTGGGCAATATAGCATGGTTTTGTGCATTAAAATTAAAAAATGTGGGTTTTTTCCCCAAAAAATTGAGTTTAAAAAATTGCTGTGCAAATGCTTTGTGAAAAAAAGTTTGCAACACCCACCATTTTAATCTGTAGGGTCTCTGCTTTAAAAAAAATATAATGTTTGGGGGTTCAAAGTAACTATCTAGCAAAAAAATATTTTTTCATGTAAACAAAAAGTGTCAGAAAGGACTTGGTGGTTCAAGTGGTTAGAAGAGTGGGTGATGTTGGGAATAAAATGCCAGGACAGTTCAAAACCCCACAAACAACATATTTTTGGAAAGTAGACATCCCAAGCTATTTGCTGAGAGGCATTTTGAGGCCATGGAATATTTTATTTTTTGTCACAAGTTTCAGGAAAAGTGACTTTTTTTTCACAAAGTTGTCACTAAATGATGTATTTCTTAAACATGCCATGGGTATATGTGGAATTGCACCCCAAAATACATTATGCTGCTTCTTCTGAGTATGGGGATACCACGTGTGGGGGACTTTTTGGGAGCCTATGCGTACAGGACCCCAAAAACCAATCACCGCCTTCAGGATTTCTAAGGGCATAAAATGGTGGTTTCACTTCCTCACTACCTATCACAGTTTTGGAGGCCCTAAAATGTCAAGGTAGCACAACCCCCCCCCCCCCCCCCAAATTACCCCATTTTGAAAATTAGACATCCCAAGCTATTTTCTGAGAGGCATGTTGAGTCCATGGAATATTTTATATTTTGTTATTAGTTTTGGGAAAATTTACATTTTTTTTTACCCAAAGTTGTAACTAAATGATATATTGCTCACACATGGCATGGTTGTATGTGAAATTGCACCCCAAAATACATTCTGCTACTTCTCCTGAGTATGGGGATACCACATGTGTTAGACTTTTTGGGAGCCTAGCCACGTACGGGACCCCAAAATCCAATCACCGCCTTCAAGCATTCTAAGGGCAAAAAATGGTGATTTTACTCCTCACTACCTATCACAGCTTTAGAGGCCCTGAAATGTCAAGATAGCACAACCGCCCCCCAAGTTATCCTAGTTTGGAAAGTAGACACCCCAAAGTATTTGCTAAGAGGCATGGTGAGTATTTGAAGCTCTCATTTATTTTGAATAAGGAAGAAAGAAAAATAAAAATGTATTTTTTTTCTTTTTTCCATTTCCAAAACTTTGTTACAAAATGTGAGGTCTGCAAAATATTCAACATGCCTCTCAGTAAATAGCTTGGAGTGTCTACTTTCCAAAATGGGGTCATTGGGGGAGTTTTGTGCTATCTGGGCATTTCATGGCCTCCAAAACTGTGATAGGTAATGAAGAATGAAATCAAAAATGTACGCCCTTAGAAAGCCTGAAGGTGGTGATTGGTTTTCGGGGTCCTGTACATGGCTAGACCGCCAAAAGTCTCACATATGTGGTATCCCCATAGTCAGGAGAAGCAGCAGAATGTATTTTGGGGTGTAATTTCACATATACCCATGGAATGTTTGAACAATATATCATTTAGTGACAACTTTGTGAAAAAATAAAAATGTAATTTTCCCGAAACTTGTGGCAAAATATAAAATATTCCAGGCTAGATAATATATTTAGCACCCCTATCCTGCTAGCTAACTCCATCTTGGTCATGATCCATGCCTGCCCTTGGTCTGACTACCACACAGTCTCCTTTCAGATGTCTTATATAGGATTTGCCCCTCAGACAGCCACGTGGAGACCAAATGACTCTACTTACTAATCCAGGAATGGTTATGAAAATATCTTATAGACTACAGGAGTATTTCAGATTAAATGACATAGAGGATACTTCTCCCCCAATTTGAGGGGTCACATAATTGAATTGACCACTACCAGGAATAGGCAAAGGACCACCACAATTATCTCCCTTACACGAGAACTGAATTTTGAGACAAATTAATCTGAAACGAGTGGAATTAGGCACTATTTTATCGGAACAGACGGAGAAGTCTCTCGGCTAGTCCAAGGCTCGGTTTCTTCTCCACAGTAACTCAGCCTTAGAAATGTTCACTCATAAACTCCACTAATACCTTCAGCCAGCGCATGTGTATAAACTGAGAAACAGAAATGGACAAGTGGTCTCACACCTCAAAGAGGTATTACATATCTTCACCTCTTATTACAATGCCCTACTCTCCTTCCCAGAATCTGGACCACCCATTAGATCTGATTCATGGTTGGACTCCTTGCCTCTCACATCCCCATTGGAGGTGCAGGTATGAAGCTTGAATGCTCCTTGTTCAGAACAAGAGATTTTATTGATAATTAAATTCTTAAAGACCTCAGAAGCCCTGGGCCCAGATGGATACACCCCTTTGTATTGAAAAAAACCTTGCCGGAATTCTGACCCCCAAACTATCTAGTCTCTTCAATTACATCCTTCAAGGCAATAATTTCCCTGATGAGATGCTGTACACCAATATGACATTCAACCCAAAACCTAATAAGGACCATACAGTTCCATCAAAACTACAGGCCAATATCAGTTCTTAATAGAGTTGAGCGAACACCTGGACGTTCGGTTTCGGAGGGTCCGAACGAACTTTGGAAAAAAGTCCTACAAAAAAATGGGGATAGGGAAAATAAATTAAAATCAAATAAAAAAAATGGGAAGGGGGGGTGGATGTGGAGTAGGTGCCTAGAGGTTGACTAGGCCGTGACCATGGCAGTGTAGGTGGAAGTGGCGGTGGTCGAGGAGGCGGAGGAGGTAGCCAACACTGTATTTTTTTTTTTGTTTGTTTATAATTGGGGTAGCCCGCAAAATATTGAGGCCAATATAAAAAAACAAGTATACGAATGGCTGTGTGAGTCCGGTCTAAATATTTATTCTGCACAAGGTACAGACAAGTCTTGTGGGATCCATGCCTGATTCATTTTAATAAAGGTTAGCTTGTCCACGTTAGCTGTGGACAAACGGCTGCGCTTGTCTATGATAACGCCTCCTGCCATGCTAAACACACGTTCAGACAATGCACTGGCTGCAGGGCAGGCCAGTACCTCCAAGGCATGAACGGCAAGCTCAGGCCATGTGGCCAATTTGGAGACCCAGAAGTTGAATGGGGCAGACCCATCAGTCAGTACGTGTAGGCGTGTGCACACATACTCTTGCACCATGTTGCTGAAATGCTGCCTCCTGCTAAGACGTTGTCTTATCGGCTGGTGGTGCTGTTTGTTGTGGCGGGCTGCTTACAAATAGAGTTGAGCGAACACCTGGAAGTTCGGGTTCTGCTGGTCCGTCCGAACTTCGGGACAAAGTCCGGGTCCGGGTCCGGACGGAACCCGAACGATCGCACGGACAACGAACCCCATTGAAATCAATGGGGACCCGAACTTTTAGGCACAAAAATGGCTGTAGGAAAGTCCTGGAAAGCCCCAGAGGGCTGCAAAAGGAAGTAAAATGGGGGTAAGGGTAGGGCAAGTGCCCTACAAAAAAATGGGGACAGGGAAATAACTTTAAATATTTTTAAAAAAATAAAAACTTAAAAAATGCAAAAATGGAGGTGAATGTGGATCATCTTCAAACTGTGTCTGAAAAGTATTAATTAACGGTAGAAGCCATATAACTGTTCTAAAACAGAGGAGTAGTAGGTAGCCAACATGGTCT
>BLSH010049688.1:0-11880 GCA_018402905.1 Glandirana rugosa
AGACCTTTTCCTCACTTAGTACTGACCCCTGAACTCCGCCTCACTTAGTACTGATCCCTGAACTCTGCCTCACTAAGTACTAACCCCTGACCTCTGCCTCACTTAGTACTGGCCTCTGAACCCCCTACAGTAAGTGACGCAGAACACAGAATCGACTCAGAAGGTCAATATTTAGTGAACCAGAGGTCAGAGGTCAGTACTAAGTGAGGCATAGTTTTGAGGTCAATAATAAGTGAAGCAGTGTTCCAGGGCAGTAGTAACAGAGAGTTCAGAGGTCAATTGTAATTAACAAAGAGTTCGGAGGTCAGTAGTAATAAATGGTCAGCTTGGTCTTCAGACTAATGCAGTGTGGTTCCCGGGTTTACCATGGGTGCAATGCAGTGTACCCACAGTTTTCGTGTGGGTTAGGTGTCCGTTGCGATGTATCTAATGTCTAATATGATTTCTATATGGTTTTAAACTGTATTTAATTAAATCATGTTTTATTAACTTATATTGTGTGTTAAATCAAACATAAGTGATACTAGGAGTATATCTCCTATCCACAACTTTGCCCCCAGCTACATCTCTAACCTAGTCTCAAAATACCAACCAAGCCGCCCTCTTCGGTCCTCCCAAGACCTCCTGTTCTCTAGCTCCCTTGTCACCACCTCCCATGCTCACCTCCAGGTTTTCTCCAGAGCTTCTCCCATCCTTTGGAACTCCCTACCCCAATCTGTCCGACTGTCTTCAAATCTATCCACCTTTAGACGATCCCTGAAAACCTTTCTCTTTAAAGAACCTATCCTGCTTCTACCTAATACTCTCTTTCTTTCTACATTGGCTCATCCCCCACAGCTATTACCTTTTGTATCAATTGACCCTCCCTCTTAGATTGTAAGCTCTAACGAGCAGGGCCCTCTGATTCCTCTTGTTCCAACTTGTGATGTAACTGTACTGTCTGCCTTCATTTTGTAAAGAGCTGCGCAAACTGTTGGCACTATATAAATCCTGTATAATAATAATAATAATAATATCTAAAGTCCCAAAGCCTCCCTAACCTTTCCTTCGCCATGTACCTGTATATCCAGATGATAACTTGAGTCACTCCATTAGTGTATGCTTAATCTATACTCCATTCCACGCTCACTTTCCTGTTAAAATTGTGCACACCTATGATAGCCCCTATTAGCCCCTATGTGATGAGTTCTTCCTCCCACCTCTTTCTCTGATTGAATACATGAAGAGTTCTCTCCTCCAGGTCATTCCACATGTGAGGAGTTCTTCCTCTTCACTTTACCTATTTGACTATGTGGGGAGTGTGGGGAGCAGAGATGAGCCAAACACCTCCAGTTTGGTTCACACCAGAACTTTCAAACATCGCATAAGTTTGGACCCGAACCAAGAACCCTATTAAAGTCTATGTGACCCATGGAAAAAATCTAAAGTGCCCATTTTGAAGGCTTATATGCAAGTTTTTGGCCATAAAAAGGGTATGGGGCCCGAGTACTGCCCTGGGGGACATGAATCAATGCAATTTTTTTTTTTTTTTTAAAAGATTGCTTTGAAAGGAGCAATGATTTTAATGATGCTTGAAGTGAAACAATAAACATTTAAAAATTCCTTCAAATATAGTGCCTGGGGAGTCCCCTTAGTCTGCCTGTAAAGTGGCATATGTGTACCGTGTATAGAACCTGCTGCAGCAAAACTGAAATTTATAAAGAAAAGAAAATGACATTTAAATTGATTTCTTTCTTTAGTAACTTGGGCTGGCTAGGGGAGCCAGTCTGTATGATGAGGCCACCATTTAGTGCACAGGGAACAAGATTCAAATTTTTGTTTGATAAATTCTGGTCTCTCTTTGACCAGCTTTGAACAGAAATAACAAAGTTTTGCACCACAGGGAGCAAGCCTTATGTAAAGAAGCCAAATTATAGTGCATTCAGGCCAAGCTTAACATTTTTTTAGATAAAGTCTGGTGTCTATTTTGCAGACTTTGGATACAAATAACAGTTGTGGAAAAATTGGGTTTTGGGCGTTGGTGGTGCCTTCACACAGTAACCCTATAGAGCATGGGTCCTCAAACGATGGCCCTCCAGTTGTTCAGGAACTATAATTCCCATCATGCCTGCTGTAAAAAAATTAAATTGAATGTCCCTGTCAAACAGTTGCACAAGACTTGGTCTTTGGGTGTTGGTCGTGCCTTCACCCTGAAATCTTCTGAAGGTACTCTTGATGAAAGAAAAAATTGGCCTTGCTGTAAAAAACGTTATATATGATGTTCCGGTCAAACAGTTGCGAAAAAATTGGTCTTTCGATATTGGTGATGCCTTCACCCCGTAACCTTCTAGAGGTACTCTTGACGATAGCAAGAAATGGCCTTGCTGTAAAAAATGTAAAGTTGACGCCCCTGTCACACAGGTGTGGAAAAATTGGTCATTGGGTGTTAATTGTGCCCATGAAACCTACACCAGAATTACTTCAAGATAAAGTCAACACCCACAAAGCTAGGCAGCCTAGACAGTCTTGCAGAGATTCTAAATTCCAATAACACTTAATCAGTGCCATCAGCGGCATGATAACTGCTGGTAATCCAGGACAGATTCATTTTGACAAATGTCAGCTGGTCAATGCAGTCTGTGGACAGACACGCTCTTTTATCTGTTAGAAAATCACCAGCAGCACTGACTGCCCATTCACAAAGCACACTGGATGAGGGCAGCCCAGAAGCTCATGAATTGCATACTGGGCAAGTCCTGGCCAGTGGTCTATTCTCATGACCTAGAAGCCCAGTGGATCTTTAACTGGAAAGCTCTCTATCTGTTTTCACCCCTAAATAATCTTCCACCATGCAGACGCTGCCAATGGGATCTTGAAGCTGCGAGCCCTGGGTGCAGAGGACAAAAAAACATTTGAAATGCATCACTGAGGAGGCCCCCTTCTCCACCGCTCCTTCTTTGACTAACGGAAACCTCAAAACTAGCTTTTCCATGAGACTGTAACCTACGAGAGTCTGGAAAGGCGTTACATAAACTCCACTTCAAGGTGTCCTCAAGATATTTCATTCCTCTGTGAGGGCAGGATGAGTTCCGAGACTTTCCTCTTGTAACAGTGACCAAGGAGGGTTGCCAACCAATAATGATCCTTGATGCCACAAATTCTCGGGTCCTTTTGCAGGCTTTGAAGAACAAGGGAGCCCATGCACCTCATAGTAACTGGGAAATGTGTGATTGTATGCACTTTATTGAATGAAAAGTTGTGTTTGGTACACTTTAAATTGAGGACTGCTGCTGACATAAATGTAAAATCTCTAATAGTAAATAAAGAAAAAGGGAGGAACGCCAGCGTCGCAGTCAGAAAACTGTGGCTGACAATTAAAAAACAAGGGGGGAGGGGCGGGCAAGGGACACTGCACTACATTAACACACTACACTGACACACTATACTAACACACTATACACACTCTACATTAATACTCTACAATCAGAATCACAATAAGTGAACACACTAACTCGCTAATAGCAAACTGAGGCCTTCTCTATCAATTTTCACTCCAACAACAAACTGCATAAGCTTTCCATGGGAAGTAACCCTTTATAGTGTGGGGTAAAACTATGAGCACTGAGCCATGATTGGACAAAGTCATCATCACTTTGTCTAATTGGAGCTCTGACAGTGCTTTGTGCCCTAACTAGCAAAGCCTTGCATCTGACCAGTGGTCAAGTGCAAGGCTTCATCCAATTAGGACCCTAGAATGCACTGTGCAGCACGCAGTGCATTGTGGGGAGCTTGGCGGGTGAACATTCCACCGAGCGCCGCGCAAATTCCGTTCGCTGAATGTGATAACAGGCGATGTTCGGACTAAACTTTTGCTCAGCTCGAACTGTCCATCCAACACTAGTGGGGAGTTCTTTCCTTCATTTTTTTCCCTAATGGACTATGTGAGGTGTAGGGATGAGCCAATGGTTTGGCTAACTCACTAACTCGCTAGTAGCAAACTGAGCCCTTCTCTATCTATTTTCACTCCAACAACAAACTGCATAAGCTTTCTATGGGAAGTAACCCTGTATAGTGTGGGGTGGAACTATGAGCACTGAGCCGTGATTGGACAAAGTCATCATCACTTTGTCCAATTGGGGCTCTGACAGTGCTCTGAGCCCTAACTGGCAAAGCCTTGCATCTGACCAGTGGTCAAGTGTAAGGCTTCATCCAATTAGGACCCTAGAATGCACTGTGCAACACGCAGTGCATTGTGGGGAGCTTGGCAGGCCAACATTCCACCGAGTGCCACGCAAATTCCGTTCGCTGAACATGATAACAGGCGATGTTCGGACTGAACTTTTGCTCGGCCTGAACTGTCCACCCAATACTAGTGGGGAGTTCTTTCCTTATTTTTTTTCCCTAATGGACTATGTGGGGTTTAGGGATGAGCCAATGGTTTGGCCTGAACCTAGGCTGTTAGGGTGTTTGCAATGTAGCACCCTCTAGTGTTCTAGAAGTGGTGTAAGCTTGTAGTGTAGATTGTGTTAGAGTAGGCACATATAGTTTAGCTCAGCGCTAAGCCTGAGCTGTGGAATCTGGGTTAGGGTTCAGTGATTCCGGGTTTGATGACTCATCTGGCAGATCTCTCTGGCACTTCCCCCTGTTCTGGCAGATTGTAGAAACTTCCAGAACTAGAGGGTGGGAGTAAGGCAGGGCTGCCATGCATATTTATGAGGCCTCAGCCAATCCCCAATAGGGGGCTGGCAAGGGGCAGAACTTACTTCATAAATAGACATGAGCCATGCCAGCAGGGGCAGTAGGTTGGAAGATGCAGATGCAGTGCTAAGGAGACTGTCGGTGACCCTCAACGGTTCCCCCTTTTTCTTGGGGGGTGACCTTGGGCCGGGGGTCGGGTGCTGGAAAATTCCTGCTGAAACACAGAGGAGGGAGTCTTCTTGGAGGCATGGAAGCAAGAGAGAACAGAGTGAGTATCACTGTAAGGACTAAAAAGGGGGCAGACTGCCACATGTAGTCAGTCTCCTATGAAGATAGGGGTGTGCTTAAGTCTTCAGGCCTTTCCCTAGAGATCTCCTGAGAGTCAGCTGGGTAGGTTGGTGAAGAGTCAGCCAGGTGGGCTTGTAAAGAGTCAGTTGGGTGGACTGGTATAAAGGGGCAGATGCAGCCATGTGTGTTGGCATTGCCCGGAGAAGTGGTGCTGGGCTCAGTGAGCACAGGAAGGAAGTGATGTGAAAGTACAAGCTGTGTCATTCCAAATGTGCTACTGCTAAAGGATTGTCAGTTCCTGTCTGTAATGGACCATTGATGAGCTGACAGTCAAGACCCTGTCAGCTCCCCTCAAGGAGTGATCCAGCAGAAAATGGGTGAAGGAGAAGGAACCAAGTGTTTGCAGCTGCCTGAAGAAGTGGAGACTGTATATAGAGACTAGAGTTGGATGAGCAGTTCGGGCTGAGCAAAAGTTGCGCCCGGACATTGCGTGTTCACCTGTTTGGTGAACACCAGAATTTGGGAGGCACTTAGCAGGATGTTCGCTGCACAGTGCATGCTAAGCCCTGATTGGGCAAAGCTTTGCCCAATCAGGGCACAGTGAATAGCTGGTTGTTAAAGAGCAGGCTGGGATTCCCCGCTGACAACTGAAGGAAAGAAAAAATTAACAGCACTAGAAAAATATTTTAAAAAATGGTGTGGGGGTCCCCCCCCCCCCAATTCATACCAGGCCCCAGGTCTGGTATGGATTTTCATCTGAGCATGCAGCCTGGCAGAACAGGAAATCATACAGGGCCTCCTGAACCATACCAGGCCACATGCCCTAAACATGGAGAGGTGCTTTGGGGCAGGGGGGCTCCACCCTAAAGCACCTTGTCCCCATGTTGGGTCTACATTTTTGTATTGCCGGCAATTTAAATGTAATTTTTCTTTCTTTATAAATGTAATTTTTGCTGCAGCAGGTTCTATACCTGGCCCCAGATCCCACCCCACCCCCACTCATTCACCAAAAGAAGTGTAAAAAAGAAATAACATTTTTTTTTGGACAATTCCTTTATTAAAAATAAAAAAACAATGTCCCTCAATGTGAATCCATTGTCAATCATGCTGCCTGCCGCCACTGCCAGACCCAAAAAAAGAGCCCCGCCGCCCCAAAGCACCCCCCCGTGTTGAGGGCATGTGGCCTGGTGTGGTTCAGGAGGAGGGTTGCTGGCTTGTCCCCTCCTTTTTATGATCTGCCAGGCTGCATGCTCAGATAAGGGTCTGGTATGGATTTTGTGGGGGACCCCTCACCGTTTTTCTTTAAGTTGGCATGGGGTTCCCCTTAAAATCCATACCAGACCCAAAGGGCCTGTTATGTATTGGAGGCAGACCCCCAAACCTTTTTGTTTTACATTTTTGTATTTCCGGCAATTTAAATGTAATTTTTCTTTCTTTATAAATGTCATTTTTGCTGCAGCAGATTCTATACCTGGTACAGATACGCCACTTTACAGGCAGACTAAGGGAACCCCCAGGCACTATATTTAACCACTTCCAGCCTGCCCTTATAGCAATATGACGTGCGCAAAGTGGTTAAGTTATCCTGACTGAACGTCATATGACATCTGCAGGATAACCCACGACCGCGTGTGTGGGGGCACGCATCGTGGCAATCGTTGGTGTGGTGTGTCAGTCTGACACACCGCATCAACAATCTCGGTAAAGAGCCTCTGACGTAGGCTCTTTACCATGTTATCAGCTGTGTCCAATCACAGCTAATCACAGTGTAAACATAGGTTTATTCAGCAAAAGGGCAAAAACAAACAGAAGAAACAGGCTTGTCTTTAATCATTTCAATACCAGGCACTTAAAACACTTCCTGCCCAGTTGTTGCACATTGAATGACAATTGCGCAGTCGTGCGACGTTGTACCCAAAGAACATTTTTATCATTTTGTTCCCACAAATAGAGCTTTCTTTTGGTGGTATTTGATCACCTCTGCGTTTTTTTTTTCTTTTATCACAAAACTTTGCATAAAGTACATTTTCTCCATCACTGACAGGCACTGATGTGGCTACACTGATGGGAACTGATGAGGCTACACTGACAGGCACTGATGAGGCAGTACAGATTGGCACTGATGAGGTGGCACTGATAAGGTTGCACTGATGATGGGGCACATATATGCAGCACTAATGGGCACTGATATGCGGTACTGATAAGCAACACTGATGGGCACTGATAGGTGGCACTGATATGCGGCACTGATGGGCACTCATAGGCGGCACTGGTAGGTGGTACTGGGCACTGATGGGCACTGATAGGTGGCACTACTGGGCACTGATAGGTGGCACATGTGGGCACTGATATGTGGCACTGGTGGGCACTGGTACATGGCACTGGTGGGCACTGGTGCATTTAGCACTGATAGCGATAGCACTGTCAGGCATCACATATGGGCACAGTGCCATCCCTACAGTGCACTGTATGCCCCTTACCCGGTAGTCTAGTGTGGGCTCCCTGGTGGTCCCTGGGCGGCCTCCTGATCTTCTCCCTGGTGGTCCTGGGTCCTAGACGGCCTCCTTATGCTATCCTTGGGGAGGGGGCTCCCTGGTGGTCCTGGTCTGCTCCCTGGTGGTCTAGTGTGGCAATCCTGAGGGGGGCTGCACTGATAAACGTTCAGCGCAGCCCCCCCCCCCCGTCAGGAGAGCAGCCAATCGGTTCTCCACTGCTCAGGTCTGCAGACCTGAGCAGAGGGAGAGACGATAAACGTCTCTTGCTGTTTACATTGTGATCAGCCGTGATTGGTCACAGCTGATCACATGGTAAAAGGCTTCGAATGGAAGCCTTTTGCCTCGATCGGTAATGCGGTGGGTCAGACTGACCCATGGCACCACCGATCGCCACGATGCGCGCCCCCACGGGAGCACAATCACGGGATAATGAAGCCACCGTCCGGCCATCATTTGTTAATAGGCTGGGCGGAAAGTGGCTAAACACACTAGTACTCATGGGTATCATTCAAGTTCTGCAGCATACAGGCTTACAGGCAATAGTTTACAGCTCAAATCAGAGCTACCGACTTTTATATGGTTTAGGCTCACCCCAGCAGGCCACACTCCAGCAATGGACCTTTCTTCTCAATGTGCTGATGTCTCTCTCTCTCTCCAAGCAAACAGCTCCCCTAACCCTTTCAGACCAGCTGATTAATAACCAGGTCTGAATGGAAACTAACTACCCTCTTTAATTAACCCCTTCTTCACTTACTCCAGGCCGACTCTCTACAACAGGAAGAGCCATTTATCAGCTTTTACTCCACTCGCGCTGACAGACGTGACTCGAGGAGAGACGATCAGCTGCCCTCCTCACGGGGGGGGGGGGCTGCACTGATTGACTATCAGTGCAGCCCCCCTGAGGATACCCACCCAGGACCACCATGGATGCCCACAAGGAAAGCCGACCCAGGACCATCAGATATGTCCACCAATGACCACCAGGGTTGCCAATCAGTAGAGGTGCAAATAAATGCTCATTAGTGGTGCCAATCAGTGCCCATCAATAATGCCTGCCAGTGCCTCCCCATCAGTGCCACCCATCAGTGGCACCTATCAGTGTCCTTCAGTGTCAATCAGTGCTTCCTATCAGAGCCCATCAATGCCACCTATGAGTGCCCATCAGTGCCACCTTTCAATGCTCATCAGTATTGCATATCAGTGCCACCGATCAATGCTGCCTATCAGTGCCAATTAGTGCTGTATATTAGTGCCTCATCATCAATGCCCATCAGTACCACCTCATCAGTGCCACCTCATCAGTGCCACCTCAACAGTGCCCATCAGTGCTGCCTTATCAGTGCCCATCAGTGAAGCCTCATCAGCGCCCATCAGTGAAGGAGAAAACGTACTTACTTGCAAAATGTTATAACAGAAACAAAGAAAAACTTAAAAAAAAAAAATGTTGCTCTTTTTTTATTTGTTTAGCAAAAAATAAAAACCCCAGAGATGATCAAATACCACCAAAAGAAAGCTCTATTTGTGGGAACAAAATTATAAAAATTTTGTTTGGGTACAATGTCACACGACCGCGCAATTGTCATTTAAATTGCGTCAGTGATGAAAGCTAAAAATTTGGCCTGGGCAGGAAGGGGGGGGAAGTGCCCTGCATTGAAGTGGTTATAGGAATTTTTCTTCTTTATTGTTTCACTGTAAGCATTATTAAAATCACTGCTATTGTAAAAACAATCTTTTTTTACAAGAAGAAAATTTGCATTGACACATGTTCCCCAGGGCAGTACCCCCCAGGGCCCACATACCCTTTTTATGGCCAATAACTTGAATATAAGCCTTCAAAATGAGGACTTTTGATTTTTCCAGTTCGGGTGCCATAGAATTTAATCGAGTTTTCGGCTCGGGTCCAAACTTTTTACATGGAGTTATGGTGCGAACCGAACAGGGGGTTGTTCGGCCCAACTCTAATAGAGACTGTATATAGAGGCTTAGGGGTGTATCATGAAATTAGTGGGCCCGTGTGCAAGCTCACACCACACCGATAATCCCAACCAATCCCAATGTCAACCAGGGACAGATCATCCTTACGTGCAGTGTTGGTCAGAGCACTGTGGGCCCCCCACCCCTCAGGGCCCGTGTTCAGTGAACACCCTGCACCCATGGATGATATGCCACTGTAGAGGCTGTATATAGGAAGTTGTCCTTAAAGTTGTTGAAGTTAAGTGGGCAGCCCAAAATCTCCCATTCCTATGCAAGTTGAAACACCCTAATAAAACATAAAAACAAAACCACGGACTGTTCTCTGTCCCTGGGACACCTGCGAAGATCTGGTGCCTGGCTGTACAGGAGCGGGGGGTCCCTTCTATCTGCAGCTCCTATGTGGGGTGTGCTACAGGAAGAATGCCCAAACTTTTGTATGTTTGGCCCTCTGTTCGGTGGGAGCTGAACATCATCTATAGAAGTGGTATTTCTACCGCTTCTATATAGAACAGCTTCCTGCTGTCAATGGTTCCTAAAGAACATCCCTCGCAACCACCACTGGCACAGTGCTTACATGGGTGCGAATCTCCAGCTATGTAATAAAAGGGGTGGGGATAGCAGTGACTGTCCGTGGCCATATTTGGCCAATGTTGTCACTATTTTCCCCTTCCCTTATAAAGCTGATGACAGCTTGGAAAGCTGTCCTTCAGTGGGCAGTACCATCGGGAATGGCCATGTGCACCGGGTCAACCAAGTTTTTAATTCCTACAAGCCAGTACGCGACGGGCATCATGATTGATGCTGGATTTAAAATGAGGGACTCTTTGGGGGATTTTTTGTGCTTAAAATAAGGACGTTGGGTATCTTTATTCCTGTGTTACTTGGTTACTATGTACCTCTTACTCATTCACATGGAGGGAGGGTGGGAGATGCCAGAGGTGGGAGATGAGACATAAGGCACTCCCCCAGTACATATAGCGGGACTTTTAAGGCAGTACAACCAAAAATAAGTAAAATTGATACAATTTATTACAAAAATAGACAATGGTTACAGACATACAGAAATGGCATACATGATTAAAAAGAAACATGGACTATTACAATCCAAAAATGTGTACATGAAGAGATGTAATTCATGTAGGGACATCATATCTTCATGGGTGGAGGCCCGACATGTTTCGGGATGAACTACCCTTCTTCAGGGGCCACATATCATACCCATGTACATTTTCCCACACCAGGAAGTAAGAGCCGTGCCTCATGTCTAAGACCACCGCCAAATTAGAGAGACAGATGAGAAAAAGTTTCCCAAGGGAAGAGGGGAGAGCCGGAACGTGGGAGCCCCCTTCAAGGCTGCACAACGAGCACCGTGATGCTCCACAAGGACCCCCTGCAAACGGCAATGCCGAAAAAGCAGGAGAGACCCCTTGTGTGGAAGGGAGCCGCAAAGCCTTCAAATAGATGTGTGCTAGCGTGTCATTGCCGTTTGCAGGGGGTCCTTGTGGCGCGTCACGGTGCTCGTTGTGCGGCCTTGAAGGGGGCTCCCCACGTTCCAGCTCTCCCCTCTTCCCTTGGGAAACTTTTTCTCATCTGTCTCTCTAATTTGGCGGTGGTCTTAGACATGAGGCATGGCTCTTACTTCCTGGTGTGGGAAAATGTACATGGGTATGATATGTGGCCCCTGAAGAAGGGTAGTTCATCCCGAAACATGTCGGGCCTCCACCCATGAAGATACTACGTCCCTACATGAATTAAATCTCTTCATGTACACATTTTTGGATTGTAACAGTCCATGTTTCTTTTTAATCATGTATGCCATTTCTGTATGTCTGTAACAAATTGTATCAATTTTACTTATTTTTGGTTGTACTGCCTTAAAAGTCCCGCTATATGTACTGGGGGAGTACCTTGTGTCTCCAAACTGATTGGGATGTTGGCAGACCCATGTGATATGGTTGGGGTTATCTTTACAGAGGTGGGAGATGTACTCCCATTTTGGAGTCTAATCACCCCATGACTCAGTACATTAATGTTTTATTGGTGAAAAAGTGTTTTCAAACACTGGGTGGAGTGAATGAAAGCCTCAACAATGTACTTCAGCTCAAGGATCCCGACTTCATGTAACAACTCCGAAAGTAAGTGAGGTGGGTCACAAACTTTTGTGAAAAAGTGGTTATTTTGTAATTACATGACTCAGTACCCCACTAATCTGAGGTTTTACCCTCATGTAGAGGGTGGAGACATTTCTATTGGGGTTGGTATAGTGTACCCAGACGGTTGTAGGGTTAGTCAAACCTCTGTGTTCCATGAGGGGGTCATGTATATCGCCCTGAAAATTCCGTCATGTTGGTTTTTATTCATTTTAACTATGTTAAACAATGTCTGTATGTCTTTACCGTATGTACTAATTTTTCTTTGTACCTGACAATGTTAGGTTTTTACACAT
>BLSH010049688.1:18105-47245 GCA_018402905.1 Glandirana rugosa
TTTTTTATTCTCTTTATTTTTATTTCCCTAGTTTTTTTCTAGTCTATTATTCCTTTTCTCTTCTATTCTAAACTTTTCTATTGAAATTCGAATTTGAAGTCATTCTATTGGAAATTCGAATTTCGGAAGACTGTGTTTTCTATTTATTTTGTATTCTATATTCTCTTTTAGAAAATCTTTTTTTATAATTAGTTTTGATTTTTATTTCGTTTTGTTTTCGAATTTTATTCGACTTTTTCGACTCGACTATTTCGAATTCGTTTCGAATTCGACTCGTATCGAATTTCGGGCGAAATTTTTCGAATCGAAAATTTTTTTCGGATTCGTTCAAAATCGTTACTATTGTAATTCGGAAATTCGGATGCATCCGAATTCCGAATTATTAAAAATTCGTCCGAATTTCGATTCGGAACTAAACGAATTGCACATGTCTACCGTCCCATGTTGGAGGCTCTATGCGTGTTTTCGTCATATGTTTGTCAGTATTTTTAACCTTCCTTTTTAAATAAATGTTACCCTGGGATAATGCACTAGGCCAGTGTGCCTTCTTTTTCTCTTATACAGTGGCACTCAGGATACCCCCTATCCTTGAAGGCAGCAAGGCCCTTCCAATTATCCTTGGGAAGCAGTCATCTCCCATCATACTATTGAGCAGGGTGTTTACTATCTAGAGAAGAACTTGGCTTGTCCAAGGGCCATTAGGATTCCTCCACCCAAGGAAGGGGGTAAGCATCCCTGTGGGTGCAGGCATTAGGTTTGCCATAGTCCACACAGAATGGTAGACTTCCGTCATTTTTATGCACCAGTACAGGAAGAGGGGCCCATGGGATGCGGCTTTCCTGGATCACCCCACCTTGTAGCATATTATGAAGTAACTTCTTAACCTCTTGGCACAGCACTGGGGGAATGTGGTGGTACCACTCCCAGATGGGTGGGGTGCCTCCTGTATGAATAGGGTGGTCAATAGCTTCAGTTAATCCATAGTCTTCAGGGCTGGTGGTGAACACCAATAAGTGCCTTTCCAATAGCTGATGAAGCAGTCTCTGTTGAGGTAAGGATAAGTCTTTAAAGGTACCGTCCAGCTGTTCTAGAAGGATCTTGTATCAGGGCTTGTCCCAAGAAGCCAGGGCTGCCTGCAAGGGGGCACATACCACCTCAGCCCCTTGTTGGGCCTCAGAGATGCAGTGGGGAGGTACAGCATATATGTCGGCCAATGCAGCCTGCCTGGGCAGAAAGATTGGTGTTGTTTCCAGGTTGATAAGCTGTACCAATACCCTTCCACGGGGAACCTTAGATTGGGTAAGGCCCTTCAGCCACTCTCCTGGTGTTAAAGGATCATTGTGGGTTGTAGCTCCTTGTAGCTTCCTCTGGGCCCCCACTGGCAGGAACCATACCACCTCTTGCAATGGTGCCAAAATTAAGTTTTGCTTTGGGGTGGTACAGACCACCCCCACTTCAGGTTGCCTCTCAGTAGCTCTGTGTTGTGCCTTGAAAGCCTGAAGTACTCTGAACCCTACCGCCCGCAGACTGCAGCCACGGGCCCGCCAACCCTGAATGCTCATATTTGTCTAACAGGAGGGCAGATTCAAATCCTTCAGGACCACAGGCACTGCAGACATATCTGGGCCACTGCTACTCTGACTGGCCCCACCACCTGGTCCTCAATTTGAATCTTCACCCAAGTTGTGCCTTTGACTAGAATAGGAAGATTATTGGCCGCTCAGAGGGACAGCCAACAGGGTCCAGCTGCTTCCAGGCTCCAAATCTTTGCACATAGAAATCACATTCCATGACTGTGACCAGGGGAGGGCTGGCAGCCTTAGGCCTGGGGGGCAAGTCCAGTCAAGTGGCCCATTGAACCACCGAATCAGCTCACCATCCATGCCCACCTGGTTTTATAATGGATATTGATGTTATGAAGCAAGACAAATATGATACAATGTGGTAACATAATTTAATGTTAATAGTAACAATGGAGGTTTAACAAAAATAATGCATCAATGCAGCCTGATCAGTGCCCATCAATGCAGCCTCATCAGTGCCCATCAATGCAGCCTCATCAGTGCCCTGCAGCCTCATCAGTACCCATCAATGCAGCCTCAGTGCACATCAGCTTAGCCTCACCAGTGCTTATCAATGCAGCCTCACCAGTAAACATCAGCTAAGCCTCATCAGTGCCCATCAATGCAGCCTGATCAGTGCCCATCAATGCAGCCTCACCAGTGGCCATTCAATACAGCCTGCAATGCAGAGAAAGGAGAGCCACCGGATTACCGGGCGCGGACGCTGTCATATGAAGTCCTGCCTCCTGGACTGGCTCCTATAATAGACACCATCCATGGTAGGGCCGGCCCTGGGTGCCCCCCCGTTTGCAGTTAGTTGGCGGCCACGCCCCTGGTCCCTACTTCCTCCACAAAAAGAAAATATTGACAGCGGGCAATGGCCGCCGGCCATTTCAAATGTAAGTTGGGATGGCCTGGGGGGCAATTGCCACCCTGCCCCCTGGCCCAGCCCTCCCCTGACTGTGACCTTAGACTCAGTGTCAAGTTAAACATGAGACCTCTTGCCCATTGATAAGGGCAGTCATCACTAGGCTCAGAACCATCATAACTTCAGTTTTGTTGGGGCTCTGGGTTGACTCTCCCAGGAGATGTCCCTCTGGCGAGTACTTAGAAGTTTAATGATGGTCTAGAAGAGTTCTTGGGTCAAGAACACCCACAGTTCCTTGATATATGTCCATAGCCACCACACCACCAACATTTTCTGTCTTTTTCCAGGTTCTTACGCAATGGGTTCTCATCCGTATACCATTGGGGTGAGTCCTTTGTAGAGGAGGCTACCTCCTGCCTCAAGGCGGCCAGATCCTGAGCTAGCTTTGTCAGTGCTATTTGCATGGCCAACAGGGGTGACAGGACCAGGGCATCCTCCTTGAGGTACACAGGCTCAAACCTCTTGGTGACTGCTACTGTTGCATCTGCCTCTTCTTCCCATGCTACCACATCCACCAACACATTGTAAAAGGAAATGGTGGGTTGCGCTTTAACTTTCAGAGAGATGTGACCCTACGCTCTCCATCCTCATCAGGAACCTTTCTCTATTGCTAGTAATGTTCTTAACAGTCGGGGTACCTTTCCCTACACTACCCACTCAAATAAAGCATGCCAAACCCAGGGGCCAGGGTCTTATATAGAATATGCCATACCTAAGATGGCCCCCAGAGTTGCATGGACAGCCAGCATCCCATCCGTTTACCGCCCCAGTGACTCAGGAAACCACACAGAAACCCTGTTCCTCATGACTTCCTCTCCCTCTACATTGCTGTTGTGGTTGAACGCCACCTGCAGTGTAGACAACAGACTGCACCTGTCTACATGCACGTCCTGCACTGGCTTTTGGTGCTCAATGGTCTATGTAAATTACAGCAGAACTAAGGGAAATTGCTGAGTGGTCTTCAGCTTCAGTGACTTGTGACAAGACCTGCATCTTGATTATCCTAAATTTTGACCTAACTTGCCTTCTGGCTCTCTTTGATCCGGATCTCCAATTGCTGACCTTGGCTTGCGTTCTGACTCTGTCCTCTGCCTGCTGTTTTTATCTTTCTATTGCCCATCTGAATTCAAACCCAGCCTGGCTTATGAATTGGCACATCTGCTTCCCAGTTGTTGTTGGCTCTTTTTGGTTACAGTTTGATTCCTGCATCTATGAGTTCCTGTGCTCTATCAATGTGACAGCATTCTGCAGAAGTGCCAGTCCAGCATCCACAACATCTCAGTGGTATCCAGACTGTCATATCACCATCCACAGTGTCCATACCTATCACAGGCACCTGTGCTACTTCTCATCCTGCTGCAACTGTTATCAACTTCAGGGAGTATTAGATAGGAGGGTATAAGGGAAGGCCTCTCATCAGCTCCATCTCTACCAGGAATATTGCAACAGTTAATTTTCATACAATCTCCATAATTATTGATGTACTAAACTTATCTTCATAAAAAATATATTACAGCAATGTGTAAGAATATACCAATCAGTTAGATCTATATCACATTTTGTGTCTAACAAATTGTAATATCATGTTGCTAAATAATATGTTGGTTCTCGGGTTGTGAAACCTTGTAGGATGGTAATGTGGTAATGTAGATGTATTTATGATAGTTGGCAATTAGGGTCCTTTTGATTAAGTGGAGCCTTCCTGCAACACCCATCGGGGTAAATAGAAAGCACCTCTGTCCCCACAGCTCTGGGCTCCTATCTTACCATAGAAACTTAGAAGGAGTGTGAAGAGTAGAGTTGAGCGGACACCTGGATGTTCGGGTTCAGCGGGTTCGGCGGAACTTTGCAAAAAAGTTTGGGTTCGGTAACGAACTTAACCCGAACTTGACCCCGAACCCCATTGAAGTCAATGGGGACCCGAACTTTTCGGCACAAAAAAATGGCTGTAAATAAGTCCTGGCAAGTGCTAGAGGGCTGCAAAAGGAAGTAAAATGGGGGTAAGAGTAGGACAAGTGCCCTACAAAAAAATGGGGATAGGGAATATAACTTAAAATAAAATAAAAAAATAAAAATGGGAAGGGGGTGGATGTGGAGTAGGAGCCTAGAGGTTGACTAGGCCGTGACCGTGTAGGTGGAAGTGGCTGTAGTGGAGGAGGAGGAGGTAGCCAACACTTGTTGTTTGTTTTTTTTTTTCTAATTGGGGTATCTCTCCTTATAGAACTAGGAGACAATTTTAGAACTATAATCTGTCCCTTACAGCACCAGCAGGAACCTCTCCTTATAGAACTAGGAGATGATTATAGAACAATAATCTGTCCCTTACAGGAGCAGCAGGAACCTCTCCCTATAGAACTAGGAGATGATTTTAGAACAATAATCTGCCCCTTACAGCACCATCAGGAACCTCTCCCTTTAGAACTAGGAGATGATTATAGAACAATAATCTTTCCCTTACAGGAGCAGCAGGAAACTCTCCCTATAGAAATAGGAGATTATTTTAGAACAATAATCTGTCCCTTACAGCACCAGCAGGAACCTCTCCCTTTAGAACCAGGAGATGATTATAGAACAATAATCTGTCCCTTACAGGGGCAGCAGGAACCTCTTCCTATAGAACTAGGAGATGATTTTAGAACAATAATATGTCCCTTACAGCACCAGCAGGAACCTCTCCCTTTAGAACTAGGAGATGATTATAGAACAATAATCTGTCCCTCACAGCACCAGCAGGAACCTGACACTATAGCAGTAGACAATGATTTTAGAACAATAATCTGTCCCTTACAGCAACAGCAGGAACCTGACCCTATAGAACTAGGCAATGATTTTAGAACAATAATCTGTCCCTTAAAGTAACAGCAGGAACCTGACTCTATAGGAGTAGGCGATGATTTTAGAACAATAATCTGTCCCTTACAGCAACAGCAGGAACCTGACCCTATAGGAGTAGGCGATGATTTTAGAACAATAATCTGTCCCTTACAGCAACAGCAGGAACCTGACTCTATAGGAGTAGGTGATGATTTTAGAACAATAATCTGTCCCTTACAGCAACAACAGGAACCTGACCCTATAGAACTAGGAGATGATTTTAGAACAATAATCTGTCCCCCACCTAGTCCAGAATCAGATCGTTCTATAATGCAGGATGAGATCTGCAATCTGTCCCTCAAAGCAGTAGTAGTAGTAATCTCTAACTAGTCCAGAATCAGATCGTTCTGTAATGCAGGATAAGATCTGCAATCTGTCCCTCAAAGCAGTAGTAGTAATCTCTACCTAGTCCAGAATCAGATCGTTCTTTAATGCAGGATGAGATGTTATTATATCTGCAATCTGTCCCTCACAGCTCTGGCAGCATCCTCTCCCTACACTAGCCTGAGAGTATGTGACATGCAGCACTACGTGACTCCAGCTTATACAGAGGCTGGGTCACATGATACACTGGCCAATCACAGCCATGCCATTAGTAGGCATGGGTGTGATGGCTTCTAAGGGCAACCAGTGAAACGCTTGTTGATTGGCTGCCCTGCAGCTATTCAACAGGCGGGATCAAATACCCGAACCTGAACCCAAACTTTTTTTAAATGTCCGGGTTCGGGTCTGGGTCATGGACACCCCAAAGTTCATTACGGACCCGAACTTTACAGTTCGGGTTCGCTCAACTCTAGTGAAGAGTCATTTATGATGGTCAGTGACTATATATTGGGTTGGACTTACTCAGCAATATTCTGCACAGAACTAAAGACTAGGTGGACTCTACTTAAAGTGGTTGTAAATGATCACCTTGTGAAGCAACCCACTCAGTTTGAAATAAAAAATGAAAGGCAAAACATTTCTTTAAAGATCAAAAAAATATATATAATTACATTTTTTTATAAGTCATCATCACCTTCCCTCTGTTCCATCTGTTCCCTCTGTTCTCAGTTGCATATGAACTGGGGGGAGGAGAAGCAGTGGGACACTGAGCTTCCCAGTGCAATGAGGCTGTCAGGACAGGTCTGATCACTGTACTGGCCCACTTCCGGTACCATGTGACCGCTGTAACCAATCACAGCAGGTCACATTGCAGTTACAAACAATAGATGGCTTCCTTTCAAGCCATCCATTGTGTAAAATTGTGCTGTAGCTGTGATTGGTCACAGTGATCACATGATATAGACGGGCCAATCACCGCCCACCTGTACCATATTATCAGCTCTGGCCAATCACTACTAATCACAACAAAACAAACTAAATGGACCAATTTAATTTAGTAAAATGCTTGCATGTAGCAATGAAAGTCATTACTATAAGCAAACATAATGTGTAAAGAAAAAAAAATACGGATCACTTCCCCGGAGTAGTACAATGTTATGGTCCCAGTGTGTTAAAAAAATAAAAAAAAAAAGAATAAATTATATAATAAAAAAAATTGAAAAAAATTATATATATTCATTCTGTCACCAGTCAGTGTCCCTGATCACTGCCACACTCGTCATATGATGGCGCTGTACTGTACTGGTGACAGTATGTAAAAAATTAATAATTTGTTAATTTTCCTAAAAATTTGGACAAAAACTTAAAAAAACTCACCATGCCTCTAACTAAATACCTAGGACGGTCTACTTTCCAAAGAGGGGTCATTTGGGGGATATTTGTACTGTCCTGAAGTTTTTGGGCCTCAAGAAATGAGATTGGTCACCAGAACATCAGGATTGATTGATTTTTAGATATATCCCATAGTTTGTGAACGCTACAGACTAAATAATATACACTGTTATATATGGGTTATTTCCACCAAAGAAATGTAGCAGAATACATGTTGGCCTAAATTTATGAAGAAAGATTGTTTATTTGCTAAATTTTAGAACATTATTTAGCAAAAAATACATTTTTTTTGCCACCAAAAATGCCACCAAAAGAATGCTCTATTTATGTGAACAAAATGATAAAAATTTAGTTTGGGTACAGAGCTCAATGACCGCAATGGCTATTTAAAGTGTGACATCACATATCAGGAATATGAAATGGGGTAAACAAATGCTTTAAGTATTTTTTCACTTATTATTGCTTTTTTCACCCGTTGCTTATGTCTGTTTTTGTAATATATTTTCTGTAAATAATTTCTGCACTTTTTTTTATCTTTTCATTAAAACAATGCTTAAAAATCATGAAGCCGAACCACTGAATGTTCTAATTGGAAATGAAAGCGCTTTGTCTCTGTGAAGAAGGTACAGTAGTGTAAACTCTGTTACATTCCTGGCCGGATGATGCAGCAAGTGATGCACTCGTTTGTTTCTGTTAAAACACATAGTGGTGGCTAGCGTGTGTGTGCGAAGGGTTAACTATTCAGTCATAGGCATTCTCAGTCTGCCCATGCTTAAATTATTCTCCTGCAAACTAGAAAATCTCTTCACAGGTTGAGGCTGGCAGTGATGTGATCTGACAGTGGAACTAAGTAGGAATTGTCTATCTTTTCACCATACATACCATCTCTGCTTCACTATTAATGACTATCAGGTGGGCCTGCTTGTCCTCGCAGTCTTTTTTGGAGGCGTTCCATGTTTGTGGTTTTGAAGACACGTAGTAACAGCTGAGTCCATAATGTCTCCATCCCTCACTGCATAATGGATCAGAAGAGTCTGAGGGAGCAAGAAAGAGGATTATGAGGGTCATGTAGGATTGTCATGGTTATAGCCGGACAGTTCAGCCAAGACAATAAAATTATAATAAAAGGAAATCACAGATAAAAGACAGCACACCCCTGAGTCAGACCCTGGACTCTTATATGTCTTGGCAACTCCATCAATGAGATCTCCTTGCCATAATTCCTGGCTCTGTTCCTGCACACCCAGGAGTTTGGTGCCTCCATCTAACTTTTTGTGTCACAGTTTTTCCATTCTCCATGATACACAATACATAAAAAATCCAAAGAAATGCTGGGAGACCATCAGAATGGGTACAGCACACAGACTTAGGAACTCAGAGCAGGAATGGAGGGACCCCTCTATAATGGGCATTGCAGGTCTACAAACCGAGAAACTCAGCAAACAGATAAAGGTAACTTTCCATAATGGACCCGGCAGGTGTACAGATCTGACAATTAACTGCAGCAGTGGTGGGAACTCCTCATGATGGACAAAGCATTTTCTCAGACCAGGGGACTCAGAAAAGGGATGGTGGAAATCCCTATAATGGGCAGACCTGGCAGGGATTGTGTGAACTCCTCTTTTTGGCCACAACAGGTGTGCAGATCCAGGAACTCAGTACATTGATACAGGAACCATGGGCGTCCGCAGGTAGGGGCAAGGGGGGGCAATTGCCCCCCCCCCCCTGGAATCAGGAATCAGATCAGGGGTTCCCCACTAGGTCCTTATCCTCTTGAGCCATGTATGCAGTTTCTGACAGTCTCTTGGGCCATGTATGCAGTCTCTGACCGTTTCCTGTACCATGTCCGCAGTCTCTGACTGTCTCCTGTGCTAAATATGCAGTCTCTGACTGTCTCCTGTTCCATGTCCGCAGTCTCTGACCGTATCCTGTACTATGTCTGCAGTCTCTGACCATCTCCTGTACTATGTCCACATCCTGTACTATGTCCGCAGTCTCTGACCGTCTCCTGTACCATGTCTGCAGTCTCTGACAATCTCCTGCACTATGTCCGCATCCTGTACTATGTCCGCAGTCTCTGACCGTCTCCTGTACCATGTCTGCAGTTTCTGACCATCTCCTGTATCATGTCCGCAGTCTCTGACTGTCTCCTGTATCACGTCTGCAGTCTCTGACCATCTCCTGGATCATGTCTACAGTCTCTGGCCGTCTCCTGTATCACGTCTGCAGTCTCTGACCATCTCCTGGATCATGTATGCAGTCTCTGACCATCTCCTGTATCACGTCTGCAGTCTCTGACCATCTCCTGGATCATGTCGGCAGTCTCTGACCATCTCCTGTACTACGTTTGCAGTCTCTGACCTTGATAATGTAATTATGGCATTGTCAAAAAGGGGCAGAGCATGGATGACCATGAAATTATGCCCATTCCCCCCCCCCCCCCCCGGAAAAAGTTCTGCGGACGCCCATGACGGGAACCCTCATAATGGAAACAGCTGATGTGCAGACCCAGGAACTCATAATGAGCACAGCTTGTGTTTAGCGCTGGGAACTTAGTGCAGAGATGGTTGGAGCATCAAGTGTACAGACCTAGGAAGTTAGTGTGGTGATGGTGGGAGCCCCTCCTAATGGGCGCAACAGGTGTTGCAAATGGAGATCTCAGTGAAGAGATCTTAATAAGTGATTTTAGAAATGTCAGGGGGTTTGATTCCCAAGCTTGTATTTGAGCAGACAGTTTATGGTGGTGGAGGTTTTTGCTCACATTTGGAAGTCATTGATTACACCTAGCCATGAGACCATCAACATTCCAGAATCCTAGAGAATCTTAAGCCTTTGTGATGGGGTGGCCATCTTTAGCTTCCAGGTGCTGGAACTTTATTTTATCACATGGTGGATGTAGTTGATGATTTAGATAAGAAGATCACAGCAAAAGACACTTTTTGAGATTTAGGCACACATACTGTTTGCACACACAAAGCTGATACATATTCTGCCTAACTGGTTTCCATAAATATGATTTATATGTATTAATGCATTCACTATTTTTTCTTCACATTTTTGTGCACGGCACAGGTGGTATTTGTATTTTGAGAAAGCTGGAAAGTTTATGTGCTGCATCCTACATATAATGAGTTTTTGCACTATAAATATCAGGTGGGTGCAAGAGTTTTTTTAATATGAAAAAGCCTTCAGCCAGAAAACTCCAGGCAAGCTTTCATTAGTAGATTGGGCTTTACTTTTACCAAACATAGATGCAATGTTCTAAAAGGTCCTTTAACCACCCAGCACCAGGTGAGCTTTCACCTGTGGATTTGACCTTACTTTGACCAAACAAAGGAAATGTTCTGGAAGGTCCTTTAACCACTTGCCGACGGCTGATCGGCAAATGACGGCGACAAAGTGGCTCTGTAACGCGGATCGCCGTCATATGACGGCGGCCGCGAGATCGAGCCCAGTGAGCACTGTGTTCGGGGAGGGCCAGGGAGTGGGTGCGGCGGAGTCGATCTCCGCCGGCCACCCGCAATGCCCCCCCCCCCCCGGAGTGAAAGAACGGAGGTCCGTGTAAGTAAACACGGACCTCCGCTCTGTGAGGGGGGAAGAGCTGTGATCACAGCCTTCCTCTACACGGAAGGTGTGATCACTTCCCTTCCCCAGCTAGGGCAGTCCCCCCACAGTTAGAACACGCCCAGGGAACACAGTTAACCCTTAGAGCGCCCCCTGCAGGTTAACCCCTTCACTGCCAATGGCATTTACACAGTAATCAGTGCATTTTTATAGCACTGATCGCTGTATAAATGCCAATGGTCCCAAAAAAGTGTCAAAATGTTCCGACATGTCCACTGAAATATCGCAGTACCGCTAAAAATCGCAGATCGCCGCCATTATTAGTAAAATATAAAAAAAAAAATAAAAACCCCAGAAATGAATTCTCATCATCCGTAAACGCGACCACTTTTGCGCAAACCAATCAATAAACGCCGATTGCGATTTTTTTAATCAAAAATATGAGGAAGAATATAAAAAAAAACGGTGAAAAAAAATGTTTTTTTATATTTTTTTTTTGGATTTGTATTTTAGCAAAAAGTAAGAAATTTGTTTTTTTTTTTTGCAAAATTGTCACTTTTCTTTTGTTTATAGCAGCGATCAGAAATGATGCAGAGGCGATCAAATACCACCAAAAGAAAGCTCTGTTTGTGGGAAAAAAAGGACGCAAATTTAGTTTGGGTACAACGTCGCACGACCGCGCAATTGTCAGTTAAAGCGACGCAGCACCGAATTGCAAAAAGGGCTCCGGTCCTAAAGCTGGAAATCCTTCCGGGGCTGAAGTGGTTAACCGGCCAGCAGCAGGTATGTTTTCATCAGTTGATTGGACATGATTTTGACCAAACATGGAGTCAATGTTTCTAAAAGTCCTTCAACCAGCCAACCTCAGGTAAGCTTTCATCAGTGAATTGGACCTAGCTTTGACCAAACATGTCACAAACACAAATTAGTGTCATAAAAGCACTTGTAACAGCACTTGCACCAAAGAAAATATATGAAGGTGAAGTCCATTTAAAGCCTTTATAAACAAAGAGAAAGTTGAGAAACATTGCGTGTTTCAATAATAAAAACTTGTGCTCTAATCCACCGTGAACACATAAAACACTCCACACTCACCAGATAGATTTGACTTCTTGTTACCACAGTATATATACATATACCACCAGTGTGCCAACTGGGAACAAGGAACACCACACACCTCTCCACAGAATTCCTGAGGATGTTGCATTGTAATAATGAAACATGCAGGGTAGTATGTCACTTCCAGTAGGTCACTTCCGCTTTGGCTGGAATGCATGCTGGGGGATTAGCGGCACTACACGTTTGTACGGTGGTTTTTACAGTGGCTTTTATCTAACATTACATTTTAGGACCATATAGAAGCAAGGAGGAAAAAAAATGTGGAGATGTTGACAATAATACTTCTGGAGGGGTGTGTGGTGCTCTAGGCTGTTATGCAGTGGTCCAGTGGTGGGTATCTTCCTTGGAGAGGTGTGCGGTGTCCCTAAATCATATTTGGCGGTCCAGTGGTATATGGGTAGTTGAAGCTTTTTGCTATTGGAACACATCACAACTTTTTCTTTGTTTTTAAAGACTTTAATTGTACTTCACATTCAGTGGTGTATCATCCATGGGTGCAGAGTGTTCACTGAACACGGGCCCTGAGGGGTGGGGGGGCCCACTGTGCTCTGACCCACACTGCATCCATGGATGATCTCTCCCTGGTTGACAGCTGGGGATGATCGGTGCGGTGTGGGCTTGCACACGGGCCCACTAATTTCATGATACGCCCTGTTCACATTTATATATTTTCTTTGGTACAAGCACTGTTTTTTTGCAGGAACTTGTTTATCCTTCGAGATAATGGGTTGAAGGTCCATAGAGGGGTCAATAACATTGTTAAAATCCCCGCTAGCTGAGACAGGTACTCCAGCATGTAGCACCATAAATTGTGCAAGCTTCTTTAGCGAATCTGAGGAGAAGGGCGGAGGGATATAGATAGCAGCAAGGATACATAGAAAGTCCTCAAGGGCACAGAGTAGGAACACAAATTTACTGTCTCTGTCAACCTGCGTTCCTAAACACTTGAAAGAGATATCCGTAGCAATCAGCACACTCACACCTCTTGAAAAAGAGAAGTATGTGGAATTTTGCGAGAGCGGAGCAGGTGGACAGAGTCAGTTCGCAGGGACAGACAATATGTGGTTTAAGCTTCGAGACATATTTAACCACTTGCCGACGGCTGATCGGCAAATGACGGCGACAGAGTGGCTCTGTAACGCGAAACGCCGTCATATGACGGCGGCCGCGATACAGAGCCTAGTGAGCGCGCGCCGCCGGAGGCGCGCCCGCGCGCTCACTGTGTTCGGGGAGGGCCAGGGAGCGGGTGCGGCGGCTTCGATTGCCGCCGGCTACCCGCGATGGCCCCCCCCGGAGAGAAGGAACGGAGGTCCGTGTATGTAAACACGGACCTCCGTTCTGTGAAGGGGGAAGGGCTGTGATCACAGCCTTCCTGTACATGGAGGCTGTGACCACTTCCCTTCCCCAGCTAGGGCAGTCCCCACACAGTTAGAACCACGCCCAGGGAACACAGTTAACCCTTAGAGCGCCCCCTGCAGGTTAACCCCTTCACTGCCAATGGCATTTACACAGTAATCAGTGCATTTTTATAGCACTGATCACTGTATAAATGCCAATGGTCCCAAAAAAGTGTCAAAATGTTCCCACATGTCCGCTGAAATATGGCAGTACCGCTAAAAATCGCAGATCGCCGCCATTACTAGTAAAAAAATTAAAAAAAAATAAAAACCCCAAAAATGAATTCTCATCATCCGTAAATGCGACCACTCTTGCGCAAACCAATCAATAAACGCCGATTGCGATTTTTTTTTATCGCAAATATGAGGAAGAATATAAATCGGCCACAAACGGTGAAAAAAATGTTTTTTTATATTTTTTTTTTGGATTTGTATTTTAGCAAAAAGTAAGAAATTTGTTTTTTTTTTTGCAAAATTGTCGCTCTTCTTTTGTTTATAGCGGCGATCAGAAATGACGCAGCGATGATCAAATACCACCAAAAGAAAGCTCTATTTGTGGGAAAAAAGGACGCAACTTTCGTTTGGATACAACGTCGCACGACCGCGCAATTGTCAGTTAAAGCGACGCAGCGCCGAATCGCAAAAAGGGCTCCGGTCCTAAAGCTGGAAATCCTTCCGGGGCTGAAGTGGTTAAACATCACACATCAACCCCTACACATTCCATGAGAGAATGAGCGATCCCTTTTCAGAGCGAGCAGCCATGGTGACTATGGACAAAGTATGGGGAAGCTCTGTGGGTTCTCCCCTTTTGTTGAAAAATATAACTCCTATGGCAAATTAGCAACTTAGACATTACTTTAGCTATATATATACTTAGGAATTCCCTGCCTCCCAGGAAATAGAATAGAACATGGTTAGGGTCCCCTCTATCGTCCATATAGGGAATGAACAGCAGTTGAACAGACCAGTCCAGACCCATTAGCATGAAAAAAGAAAGATATGAAAATTGAAAAAATTAAAAAAAGAAAAAAAAACCATGAAAACAGTATACGCAATTTCAGGTCAACAAGACCCATTGAGTTATATAGTACCCCTCAACGTGAGGGGAAAGAAGTCCACGCAGGACCATAACCACGGGGGGCAATAAGGTAACCCAGGGGGCATATAATCCTTTCAGTTGGTACCAAGCGTAGCAATTTAGAGGGTGACCCAGTAACTGAGGGTCACATCAGTTCAGTGCATTCAAGCAACAAAAGGTCATGAAAAGGAGAAACAAAGAGTTACAACTTACTCCAACGCAAGGCCCAGTGCAAATGTGAAGTACCAGTGTAAGAATAAAGAATATCAGTCATCATCCCTCAGGCTGTCATTGCGCCAGATTGCGTTCCTCCCTATCCAGCCAGTCCATGGCAGAAGTTGGATTATCAAAAAATTGGGACGATCTGTTAGCAAGAATTTTCAGCTTTGCCGGGTATAGCATAAAGTATTGGATGTTCAGGATCCGCAGATGTTTCTTGATTTCCAGGAATTTTGCTCTTTGAACCTCTGCTGAGAAAATCAGGGAAAAGAGAGATTTTTGCATTATCCACTTTCAGAGAGGTGGCTATTCTGGCCTTGGGCAGTATGGTATCCCTGTTTCTGTCATTCAGAAGGCGAAACAGGAAGGGACAAGGTGGCACCCCCCTGTGGTGGGACCCTATGGGCCCTTTCCACTGCAAACATAGTTGAAAAAGCATCTCACCCAAAAGTCTCAGACAACCAAGCTTCTATAAATGCCACAGGGTTTTTGCCTTCTGCTCTCTCAGGGATACCCATCGCACACACGTTTTTTGCGAAGACGGTTTTCCATATCCTCCAATGGGGCGACATTAGTAGAGGCCACGGAATAAACATATTTAACATCTCTGCAATGGATGCCATTCATCCTCCAGCGTGCTAAGACGTCCCTCAACAGCAGATGTGCATTCGTGGAGCTTCTGCATATCTTGACTTATAAAGGATATTTCCACTTTCATGCTTTTCACCACTCCAGTAAGATCTGCAATTGAGACAGTGCAAGTTGTGACAGTGGACAGTATATCCCTAAGTAGCCTTGGGAGTGCTTAGCCATGATGGATCTCAAAAATATTACTGGCTCTGCATAGAGGAGACTAGGCAACACACAGGGATGTCCAGTCCCAGAGTGGTAGAGTGCAGGATGCTGTAGGTCGGATTCCACAGGATGATCATCAGAGCTCTCGTCTGCTGCATGCCTCCCTTGACCATGCCCCCAAGCACAGTTTTTTGGTTACAAGAGCTCTCATCAGTGAATTGGACCTAGCTTTGACAAAGATCGGAGGCAATATCACGGAAAGGCCTTCAACCAGCAAACCCCAAGTGAGCTTTCATTGGTGGATTGGACCTAGCTTTGACCAAAGATTGGAGGCAATGCCCTAGAAGGTCCTTCAACCAGTCAACCCCAGATGAGCTTTCATCAGGGGATTGGGCCTAGCTTTGACCAAACATAGAGTAAAAGTTCTGGAAAGGCCCTCAATAAGCCTACCCAGGTAAGCTCTCATCAATGGATTGGAAATAGCTTTGACCAAACATGAAAGCAATGTTCTGGAAAGGCCTTCAACCAGCAACCCCAAGCGATCCTTCATCAGTGGATTGGACCTTACTTTGACCAAACATGAAAGAAATGTTCTGGAAAGGCCTTCAACCAGCAACCCCAAGAGATCCTTCATCAGTGGATTGGACCTTACTTTGACCAAACATGAAGGCAATGTTCTAGAAGGTCCTTCAAATAGCCAGCACCAGATGAGCTTTCATCAGTGGATTGGACCTAGCTTTGACCAAACATACACTAAATGTTCTGGAAGGGCCCTTAACCAGCACATCCAGCTGAGAGATTTGGAGCCTGGGCTTAGAGGATTATTTTCTGGTAAGTACAAAGACACATTTGCAGGGCCGATCCTGGGCGGGTGCCTGGGGTGCACGGCACCCAGGCGCCACAGACGTGGGGGCGCCGAAGAGCCAGAGTGCTCCCATCCCTCCTCCTCTCCTTATGTGTGTGATCGCCCCCAGTGTATTCTGTGCCCCCACTTGAGGCTTGACATTTGAATGTAAAGAAAAATATATGTGGAAAAGAAAATGTCTGCAAGGAAGTATTTAAAATTCTTGATTTTTCTTTGCTTTTACCGGCATTTTTTTAAACCGGTAACATGGTCTCTTCAAGAACCCTGGAAATGTAACTGGAACCCCCACTTAGAGAAGGCTCAGCTTCCCTTTACACTGACGTCATTGAGGTGGTATTTGAGGTGAAATATTTTCTGAAATGCTTTCTGGTCCCTTTCTGTGATGTAAAATGTACAATTATAACTATAGTATAAATTATTGGTGTTTGTATCTTTCTCTGGAATTACATAGGTGCGGCCCTCAGTAGATGTTTTGTGGACCCTGAAGAATTTTTGGATGAAGTAATATAGGATAAACCTACTTTTCAATTTCTGAAGCTCTTCTGCCACTCTTCCCAAGAACTCCATAATCCTCTGATTGTCGCTGGAAAAAGAAGCTGAAATACACAGAAAAGGAAGAGGTGAGAGCTGGCTACCTTTATACCAGAAGTCTCCAACCTGCAAATTTTTATCTGGCCCACAGCTAGAGTCACACGCCTACAGTCATCATTTCTCCTCAACATCCACCATTCCTGGTCCCTAGTGCTGGTTCCCCCGACTGCACTGTCATTGTATCATCTTTAGTTTGCTATGGTTGCTGGTGTCCTAACAACCAATCAAATGCTTACCTCAGTATTTATAGGTGGACCACATTTACTCCATTCAGACCTGCACCCCCTGCTCCCTCTGTGGCCACATCCACACTCTCCCGGGGCTCTCTAGGTGAGATAAGGGTGGACTCCGATGCAGGGTTGCCAACCGCCAGTAAATTTACTGACAGTTTTTAAAAATCAGTGATTTTTGCAACTGTCTATAAATATCAGGGTCTGATCATTTGTCATGCTGTGCTGAATTTCTAAATGTAAACCAAGCAAATTACTTGCTATAGGTATTGCCAGTGTTTCCATGTTGTGTTTAAATATCAATTGTCTTCGTTTTTAATAGGAGTTCTATTATTTTTCAAGTTGCCAGTAAAAAATGTGCTCCGCCAGTAAATGTTCCATGTTTTGCCAGTAAAAAACTCTGCGGGAGGTTGGCAACACTGCTCAGATGTAAAGGAGACTCTGATGGTCACCTTGATGTAAGGAAGGACTCCAATGAGCAACCTTATGTAAAAAGGGAACGTGGACTGGTGTAAAGAGGAACTTTATGGTCACCAGAGCCCCCCCCCCCACATCAGAGTTTGCAGAGTTCCTCCTTACCTCAGTGTCTGAAGAGATCCCCTTGTACTGTAACTCTGCAAACTCTGGTATAAGGGGGGGGGGGGAGGGTCTGGTGACCAGAGAACCTCTTGCACCAGAGTTCCTCTTTACACCAGAGTCTACAACATTCCCCCTTACATCAGGGTCCACAGAGTTCCTCTTTACACCAGAGGCTGCAGAGTGAATACACTAGGGTAAAGGGGCTCACTGATATAAGAAGGGATTGAGGACGCTGATATAAGGGGGACCTTTATATTAGTGTCCCCTCCTTACCTTAGGGTATCCACTCACTCCTTACATCTGTGACCCCCCAATAGAGTGACTCACTGACTGTGTCATACACTAAACTGTAACTGCCTTCAGGCTTTTGACCTCCTCTCCCCCATGCCCGCTCCTTGCAGATGCTTTCAAATTTGCTGGAATGGCACCAAGCACCATGATGTTACTGTGCACTTAACCATCGACCCCCCCCCCCCCCCTGCCCCGCGCAAGCCAAATCTCCACCCAAGCCAAATCCCAGCCCAAGCCCTAGCCAAACTCAGCCGATTACTAATCAGCAGTCTCCAGAATCATTCTGGAGATGGCCAATTAGCAATCATCTGACCTTGGCTCAGGCTCAACGGGGATTGGCTTAAGCAGGATGGTGAGTAGGAGGGCCAATGGTAAGGTGCACAAATCAGCTGTTCCGACCACCACAAGGCCCGCTTAAGTGAGACAGGGCTCTTACCGTTGCCTGAGCACAGCAGCGTTAATGTCCACTGTCCCTAAAACCTGGGGTAATGCATTTGTGTGAGTGTGTGGCCTTAGGTGACCACCTAATTTGCCTAATTGAAGAGCTGCCTCTGAGGGTGGACATTTGATGATTGTCAGGCCCACATCTGGGCAGGAAAATGCACAAAAATACCTGAGGCTTATTTTGCGTCACCGGTTGTGAGTTCACAGGTACCATGTTGTTGATGGCACTTCTGGTTGTAATTGCAGAAGTGGCATCTTGTCTTGTCTTGGGGGAGCGGCCCCTCCTTTGTTCTGGGCATTGACTTGGTGGAGCCAAGCGGGGTCCTTTAAATGGACCACTGTAGTGTCCCGGATGTACAGAGGAACCATTTTCCATGGAATGTTTGGACGAGATTTTGCCTTTTTTCCTCAGTATAAAGTGAATAATTGTATTGTATTGTTTCACCATTTCATCTACCTTTTTTCATGCACGATTTCTATTGTAGGTGTTTCTTTTTAGGGATGGATGGAATCATGTTTCTCATTTTTCGAGGTGCTTTGTACAAATATTTTGTTGGTAAGTGTTAAACGCTTTTGCTTCATTTACTTTCTCTTTGTGTGTATTCAGTAGGTAGATTTTTATTTTCTATTTGGTGTAGTTGGAGTTATTATTATTGTTTTGGTTTTATTTTATGTTTTTTTGTTCGGAGACAAGATTTAGAGACATTGTATGTTTGCGACTTTTATGAATTGCCACAGGAGACATGCATGGGGTAAACATTTTGATCTTGTGGTTATTTTTAAATTATGGTTTCCTATATACACCATACGAGTAGTGTGTGCATTAGTTATGTGGTTCTAGCATTTAGGCCCATTTAGGGTTCCCTTTGTCTTTTGGCCTTGGACTTATTTGACTGGAGCAGCCAAGCTTCTTGGCATCATGGTATTTTTTGCCTATATTTTGAACCCTGTAATGTGCCCCTCTTCCCTAAAGACCAAAAAGGATGCCACTGGTTCCCTCCACCCACCTCTTCTTTTTCCTTTCTTTCTCATGCGTTTGCCTCATGTGTGGGATAGTTTTGATTTATTGTTGAATTGTATGATGTCTTTGATTTGTTAAATGCATTGTCTTGTATTTACACAACTTGAACAGCATTTAAGAGCATGCCATCATTGTCATTTATCCAGATGTGGGCATGGAAACCATGCAATTGAGAAACGTGCCAATCATTTAACGTCCACAAAATGACTTATGGATTGTGACAGGCCATTCCGGTAAACATTGATATTGGTGGTCGTTGCTATATGTCTGTTATTGTTATTCTTTTGTAATAAAAAAATATTTTATTCTATATACAGTAAATGTTTTCTCTATATTAATACAAAAAAGTCCCACTTTTCCTTTTACCCCATTTAAGTCGGATCATTGAAGGGTCTTTAGAACGTTGATGGGGACCCTGATAAAAGCGAGACTATGATGGGGGCTCTGATGTAAGGGGGAAGCTGATGGGGACTCTGATGTAAGGGTGACTCTGATTGGACTCTGATGGGGACCCTGATGTAAGAAAGGACTGTGATCGGGACTCCTATGTAAAGGGGGCTGCTGATATAAAGGGCACTATAGTGGGGATTCTGATGTGAGGGGAAACTCTGATGTAAGGGTGAACATAATCAGCATAAGAATCCTTTCCTGTGCTTGAAGTAGCAATTTCCCCAATTCTACAATCAAAGTGATAGCTTGACCACGGATAATGTGCCGCCTTGCTGCCACTGTGGAACTGGGGAGATCCAAACACTATAGCAAGGAGACAAGAGAACAGTGGCACACCGGCCTAGCACATAATCCTCTGATGTACTTTTTATAAAAAAGATAAAAACATACTTACAAAAGAACTTGTATACAAAAGCATAAAACATGGCACTATGCTATACGTCCATGGTAGCAACTGCCGCTGGGATGGTGATTCACACCAACTGGCTGACGTGTTTCAGGGTATGAACCCCTTCCTCAGAGTCAAATGAGCCTTGTCAGGACTACAAGTACCGTATATACTCGTGTATAAGCCGACCCCCCTACTTTTGCCCAAAAAATATGGGAAAACTTATTGACCCGCGTATAAGCCTAGGGTGTGAAATGCAGCAGCCAGAACACAGGGACAGGGAGCCAGAACACAGGGACAGGGTGCCAGAACACAGGGACAGGGAGCCAGGACACAGGGACAGGGAGCCAGGACACAGGGACAGGGAGCCAGGACACAGGGACAGGGTGCCAGAACACAGGGACAGGGAGCCAGGACACAGGGACAGGGAGCGAGGACACAAGGATAGGGAGCCAGGACACAGGGACAGGGTGCCAGAACACAGGGACAGGGTGCCAGAACACAGGGACAGGGAGCCAGGACACAGGGACAGGGAGCGAGGACACAGGGATAAGGAGCCAGAGCACAGGCACAGGGTGCCAGGACACAGGGACAAGGTGCCAGAACACAGGGATTTTAGCCAGAACACAGGGATTTTAATGCCAGAACACAGGGATTTTAATGCCAGGACACAGGGATTTTAATGCCAGGACACAGGGATTTTAATGCCAGGACACAGGTATTTTAATGCCAGGACACAGGGATTTTAATGCCAGGACACAGGGATATTAATGCCAGGACACAGGGATTTTAATGCCAGGACACAGAGACTGTAGCCAGAACACAGTTTAGTTTCACATTAAACAGAGCTGTGCTGCTTCTAAGAGTCGTTCTGTGATTGTAAGTGTGACTAATCTCATTGGAAAGTAGAGAATGCAGAGAGAGAGCTGCAGCTCTTCACGGAGATCAGGAGGTGGGCGGGACTGAACAGCTAACATCAGCTTGTCCCACCCACCTCCCCGACATCAAGCTGAGAATCTGACACCTCTCTCAGCATTCTCTACATTCCAATGTGATTAATCACACTTACACAGCACAGAACGGCTCTTAGAAGCAGCACGGCTCTGTTTAAGTCGAGGGGGGTCTTTTTTAGCACAAAAAATGTGCTGAAAAAATCGACTTATACCCGAATATATACGAGTATATACGGTATATATACCACCAAATGACCTAGATAGGGAGGGAAGTGCTGCTGAGTCATGCCCACACTAGGGCATTACCACACCGTGAAACTCATTTGCATACTCCATGTGTACCACTCCACCCCCTCTGTTATGGGTCTCACACCAACATGTGGGTATATGGTATTACAGTCATAACCATGCCATGTCATAGAAGGTATGGTGACTTGTCTATAAAAATCTCCCCATAAATGAGAAATAGTTATTGGTGAGAGTGTATTCTATGGATTCTAGCAGAAATAATGTTTGTGAAGGATGTAACCTGCTATTCTCTAGATAGTACTTTACTGCTTCCAAGTCGAACTGGTGTTCTATAGACGTATATAACGAGGTTACATATGAATTCTGGACTCCATTGGAAGGAACCTTAATCCTATACGTATGAGGGGTAAAGCCATGACCAAATCCTGTAGAAAATGATCTATATGACAACCTAAGTTGCTCCTCAAGCTGTCAATGCCTGCTATTATAGGTCTTCCAGGGGGGATAATTAGATCCTTATGGATCTTAGGTATATGATCAAAGTGGGGGGGGGGGGTCAATGGGTGCTGTTTTAAAAGGAACTGATACTCATTTTTGATGATAGCCTTATTTTTCAATGCCCTATCAAAGAGTGTCTTCAGTGTGATCTTATATTCTGGTAGAGGGTCTTTAGGGAGCATCTCGTATGTGTCCCTATCACCCAGCAACCTGTGGGCTTCAGCCAAATATTCCACCTTATCTTGAATCACAAGGCCTCCGCCCTTGTCTGCTTGCCTTATTATCACGCCCTCATTGTTCCTAAGGCTTTTGATGGAACCAGTAACCCCTTCTCCTTCCAATACCCTCATGCCGTTTGTGGGACCAAGTTTTTTTTTGGCACATTTGTTTGAACTCTCCAAGTACTAATTCATAGAAAGTAGGAATATAATTACCCTTGACCCAGTGGGGGAAGAAAGTGGACTTGGGCTTGAAATGTGTATAGATCATGCTCCTATCCTCCTCAACCTGCGTGCCACCTTCCATTTCGGTATCACTACAGTATCCTACTTCATAGAGGCTTTTGAGCATGGACTGGGCCTCCTCATCCTGGGCCAAAGCTGTTTCAGAGGGTTCTAACCCCAGGGGCTCATAGTTAATATGGCAAGCCCCCGAGTTGTCATTACCTCTGTGTGCCTCCTTCTTAAGGGCATAATACCCTTTCACTGTTAGACCCCTGATGTAGCGTTTGAGGTCCACAAACAGCTCAAACAGGTTGGGGGGATTTTTTTGGTGCAAAATTCAAACCCTTCCTTAATAAATCCAGTTCAGTGTCGGAAAACACAGAGCTGAACAGATTATATATTTTTATTGTGGAGTGTTCTGCTGTTATCGTCTCCCTCTTTTTGTTTTTTTGTGTATTCCTCCACTCCTGCTTCTCCTCTCCTATAGACACGGACAGCTGCCCAGGCATAATAGCCATGTCTTTCAGATATATAGTGGGGCTAATAAAGTCACAAAGGCAAACAGCTATCCATATCTATTGGGTTGTGATTGTACATTACAGCCGAAAAATATCTAAAAGAACCCTCTGGTCTTGGGTTTTTTTTACAGCTCAAAAACATCACTGCTAAAAACAGCTGATAACAGCCTATGTGTGCATGAACACATAGGACAGCATGATGGAGAGTTTATTGACTGTAGAAAAAAACATTGCTGAAAAGCAGTCAAAAAACGTCCTGTGTGCATGAGGCCTTAGTATTACTAAAATTTCTGTTTGGCGTCAAACGGAATTTAAATTGGGCAGTGCCCAATCTCTCATGATATTTGTTTGACAATCTCTTGCCTATTGGCCTAGATAATGGCCAATACTGTTTTTTAACAATCGACTCCCATTGACTCCAGTGGGGTTTGGATTCGGCACCCGAACCCCAGTAATGGTAATTGAACCTACCTCAACCAAATCCAGGTATGTTTGGCTAATCACTATGCCCAACACAAAGGATGGGATTATGCAACAAAAACAGGATGGTTCTGCGACCTTCATACCTCTCATACTTTGGAACCCGAACATAACTTGTGTTTGCTGGACTCTACTGGAACTAAACCTAGATGTGTTTGGCTCATCATTAGCAGGGACGAGCCTAGTTTAAGGATATGCCTTTATTCATTAAGGCAAATTCCCAATACATTCCCAATAGCACTGACCAGATCTCCCAATCATCTACTGTACATGTTTCAGAAAAACTCCCCCATTCTTTGTGGGTTCATGCATAAGGACTGGATAGAGAAGGTTATTAGAATATTTAGATAACAGCTACCAAAACCTCTCTAATCTGTATTGAGCAGAACATAATTACCCATGACTTGATCTGTTAAATTACGCTTCACGCCCGAATCTGGGAAAGAGAGGAAAATCATTATCAATTAGTATAATCAGGTTTATCATTGTACACCCCTCTATACTCTACATACATTCCTTTAACCACTTCCTTACTGGGCACTTAAACCCCCCTCCTGCCCCGACCAATTTTTGGCTTTCAGCGCTGTCGCATTTTGAATGACAATTGCGCGGTCGTGCGACGTTGTACCCAAACAAAATTGATGTCCTTTTTTCCCCACAAAGAGAGCTTTCTTTTGGTGGTATTTGATCACCTCTGCGGTTTTTATTTTTTGCGCTATAAACAAACAAAGAGCGACGATTTTAAAAAAAGGACAATATTTTTTACTTTTTGCTCTAATAAATATCCAAAAATAAAATATAAAAAAAAAAATTATTCATCGGGTTTGGCCGATTTATATTCTTCTACATATTTTTGGTAAAAAAAAATCGCAATCGGCGTTTATTGATTTGGTTTGCGCAAAAGTTATCGCATCTAAAAACTATGGGAATTGATTTATGGCGTTTTCATTATTTTTTTATTTTTAATGGTAATGGCGGTGATCTGCGATTTTTATCGGGACTGCGATATTGGGGCGGACATGTCGGACATTTTTGACACTTTTTTGGGACCAATGACATTTACACAGCGATCAGAAATTTAAATGTCCACTGATTACTCTATAAATGTCATTGGCAGTGAAGGGTTAACCTGCAGGGGGCAGTGAAGGGGTTAACAGTGTTCCCTGGGGGTGTTCTAACTGTGGGGGGGGGGTGGGTTGGCAGGGACATAACAGATCTAACTGATCCCAGTGACAGGGATCAGTAGATCTGCTTGTCCCCCTCTCACAGAACGGGGAACCGCCGTGTTTACATCGGCGGTTCCCCGTTCTGCAGCTCCCCAGGCGATCGCGGGTCTCGAGCGGACATCGAGGCCGCGCGCACCACCGCCGCCTGTGAATGCGTGCTGGGGGCGTGGAAAGGAGAGGACGTCAATAGACGTCCTCCCGGAGATTGAGATCCGCGCTGTAGCCGTCTTTCGCCTATAGCGCGGATCTCAACAGGTTAATACACACCCCCTACCATGTAGATAGGTGTCTAATTGTGGAGCCCCTACTTTGCCAAGTTCTACCTCATGTTTTATTTCTGAACTGTTTTTAATGATCAATTATGGTTAGTGGGTTTTGTCTAGCAGGCTCCCAAGAAGTCAGGAGGGGTTAAGGTGCTGCCCCCCGGATGTGTATGGCTCTGCCCCCTTGTGGCAGGCTATAAATACAAACATAGGCAATCTAGCAGAGTCCTTTAGATGAGGACTGCAGACGCATGCACTGTAGCTCTGCTTTAATTTTTGGGGCGGCTTCCTCTTGGTCTAAGAACCAAAGACGGGTTCATGGACTTTACTTAACCACTTCAGCCCCGGAAGGATTTCCTGCTTTAGGACCGGAGCCCTTTTTGCGATTCGGCACTGCGTCGCTTTAACTGACAATTGCGCGGTGGTGCGACGTTGTACCCAAACGAAATTTGCGTCCTTTTTTTCCCCACAAATAGAGCTTTCTTTTGGTGGTATTTGATCCCCTCTGCGTCATTTCTGATCGCCGCTATAAACAAAAGAAGAGCGACAATTTTGCAAAAAAACCCAGATTTCTTACTTTTTGCTAAAATACAAATCAAAAAAAAAAATATATAAAAAAACATTTTTTTTCACCGTTTTTGGCTGATTTACATTCTTCCTCATATTTGCGATAAAAAAAATCGCAATCGGCGTTTATTGATTGGTTTGTGCAAAAGTGGTCGCGTTTACAGATGATGAGAATTCATTTTTGGTTTTTTTTTTTTTTTTTACTAGTAATGGCGGCGATCTGCGATTTTTAGCGGTACTGCGATATTTCAGCGGACATGTCGGACTATTTTGACACTTTTTTGGGACCATTGGCATTGATACAGCGATCAGTGCTATAAAAATGCACTGATTACAGTGTAAATGCCATTGGCAGTGAAGAGGTTAACCTGCAGGGGGCGCTCTAAGGGTTAACTGTGTTCCCTGGGCGCGTTCTAACTGTAGGGGGACTGCCCTGGCTGGGGAAGGGAAGTGGTCACAGCCTTTGTATACAGGAAGGCTGTGATCACAGCCCTTCCCCCTTCACACAGAGCGGAGGTCCGTGTTTACTTACACGGACCTCCGCTCCTTCACTCCGGGGGGGCCATCGCGGGTAGCCGGCGGCAATCGAAGCCGCTGCACCCGCTCCCTGGCCCTCCCCGAACACAGTGAGGGCGCGGGCGTGCCTCCGGCGGCGCACGCGCTCACTAGGCTCGTGAGCGCGGCCGCCGTCACATGACGGCGATTTGCGCTCACGAGCCACCTTGCCGCCATCAATTGCCGATCGGCGGTCGGCAAGGGGTTAAAGAACGTTGCTCTATTTGAAGGCATGAACTGAGGCAGCCTGAAGTTAGGATGAACTAGAGCCATGTATGGAGGGAACTGTGAGAGACGGTTTTAGAATGCTCTGTCTTGTAAATCTATATTTTGGTACTGTCACCACAGAGTGGCACTGTGGACAGTACAATTAATGGTACACCATGCCATGTCCTAATTGGTTATACAGAAATAAAGAGTAGCAAAAAATTGACTTTTTTTAAAATGGATGTTTTAATCGTTTTTATTGAGTTTTATACAAGAAAGATAAACAAACCATCATCCTAATATTCATATATGACTCAACCAAGATAGCGAGTACAATAGAGTATAACTCGGCCTCACAGGGCCAACTAGGTAGCAATGTACAGGGCAAGGTAAACAGAAACAAACTATTGACAAGATATGACCATAAAGAAGACATCAAAGTTTGCTCTCCCTTCCACTTCCCCCACTCCCAGATGTCCCAAAACCCACCCCTAAAAAGCTGTGAGTCAAGTGACATTGCGGTGGCAACCAGGTTACAGGAATCCCCCCACAGTCTTAGGAATGCTATGCATCTTTCTTTACCAGAAAGTAATCTGAAAGACCAGAGGAGTCCTGGAAACCATTGCTACTCTTAACCAGTTTCCCACCGCCTGCCGTGTATTCACGGCGGCAGTGTGGATGCTGGCCGCGAATCGCCGTAAAAAGACGGCAATATGCAAATGGCTGCTAGGGGGCGCACGCTCCTGAGGAGTGTGCCCGTGGCTCGGGCGGACCCGATGTCCGCCGGCGAGCCGCGATGAGCGGCCACAGGCAAAGAATGGGGAACCGCCAATGTAAACATGGCGGTTCCCCGCTCTGTTAGTGCGGGCATGGGTGATCTACTGATCCCTGTCACTGGGATCAGTTAGATCTCTCATGCCCATGATAGCCCAACCCCCCCACAGTTAGAACACACCCAGGGAACACAGTTACCCCCTAGATCTCCCCCTGCAGGTTAACCCCTTCACTGCCAATGACATTTATACAGTAATCAGTGGACATTTACATTTCTTATCCCTGTATAAATGTCATTGGTCCCAAAAAAGTGTCAAAAATGTCCGACATGTCCGCTGCAATATCGCAGTACCGCTAAAAATCGCAGATCGCCGTCATTACTAGTAAAAAATTTTAAAAAATGAAAACCCCAGAAATGAATTCTCACATCCGTAAAAGCGGCCACTTTTGCGCAAACCAATCAATAAACGCCGATTGCGATTTTTTTTATCACAAATATGAGGAAGAATATAAATCAGCTAAACCGGTGAAAAAAATGTTTTTTTATATTTTTTTTTTGGATTCGAATTTTAGCAAAAAGTAAGAAATTTGGGTTTTTTTGCAAAATGGTCGCTCTTCTTCAGTAGGATAAAATGAATCAGTTTAAAGAGGGACTTGGAAAACCCATCCGGTCTAGCGTTGAGAAGGGCCGTTCCTGGGTTTTGGGGCATCGCCTGTCCCGAGATCATTCTTAGGAGGTGAAAGATTCTATTCCAGAAACCTTGGATGTGGGGGCATTCCCACCAGATGTGGATAAAGGAGCCCGAGAGGCCACAACCCCGGAAACAAAGATCCGAAGCATTCGGAAACATAGCCGCCAATCTAGATGGGACCAGATACCAGCTCATGAAGACCTTAAGATTGGCCTCCTTTAAGGCGATATTTATCATCCCTTTGAGGGATCTCTTAAACATGGAGCTCAACTTATCCACATCCCAAACCACAGATAGGTCCCCTTCCCAGTGATGCATAGATTAATGAGATGCCCCCTTTTTGATCCTGCAGCTCAGAACACCACTTCTCATATGGGGTGATGCCTGCGGAATCATTTCTGGACCTCCAAAGAGAGGCCAAGAAATGATATATTTGTTGGAAGCAAAATTTCTCTTTTATCCAGTGTATTAGCACAATATGATAGAGAAATAGGGCCCGTGGAAGTAAAAAAGTGTCTGATGCGGTATAAGCCTTTATTTGTCCACCAATGAAAGGCCTGAATTTCAAGACCCGGGGGGGAAATTGAGCAGGCATATATTCCATTATATAAAAAAATATATCAACATTTTAAAAAAAAGTTTAAGACAAAGATAAAAAAATATAACAGGTGAATGTGGTTTAAAACAAGTCTCAGTGACCAACCATATAATCCGGGATTCAAACTGAACCTCACCGGATCAGGTTGGGGGGTTGCGACTAGTTCCTAAGGCTTGACTAATAATCCCTTGAAGGGGAATCACCCATGTATGTGCATACACAATCACTTCATCATATATCAAATAGTAGCATATAGAGGGTCAGGTAAGGTCAAATCGAAGTAGGTCACTTCAACTCCAATGCTCAGAAAATATATTTTAAAAAATGTTCAAATCGCTGAACTAGTTTCGCGCTCTGGACACTTCTTCTTCTTCTAGAGCTATGCATATATATACATACAGTATCTCACAAAAGTGAGTACACTCCTCATATTTTTGTAATTATTTTATTCTATCTTTTCATGTGACAACACTGAAGAAATGCTACTTTGCTACAATGTAAAGTAGTGAGTGTACAGCTTGTATAACAGTGTAAATTTACTGTCCCCTCAAAATAACTCAACACACAGCCATTAATGTCTAAACCATTGGCAACATTGGCAACATTGGCAAACCATTGGCAACAAAAGTGAATACACCCTTAAGTGAAAATGTCCAAATTGGGCCCAATTAGCCATTTTTCCTCCCCGGTGTCATGTGACTCATTAGTGTTACAAGGCCTCAGGTGTGAATGGGGAGCAGGTGTGTGAATTTGGTGTTATCGGGTTACCAACGTACACAACATTTTTTTTTAGTCAGGGTCGACATAAAGTGTAGCTTTTACAGAAGTTTCTAACTTTTCACGGTTATGTATCGGATGCATAAGTTTCGTTCTCAACTTCAATACCGAAAAAAAAGTCTAGGAGTTTCTCAAGAAACGGTACTCCACGGTACAACTTGAAGGTCACTGGTCATACTCTCTCACTCTTGCTATTGTGGTTTAAGTGTGTGGACGAGGGGTAAGTGTG
>BLSH010049688.1:47255-62791 GCA_018402905.1 Glandirana rugosa
ATTCAAACTGAACCTCACCGGATCAGGTTGGGGGGTTGCGACTAGTTCCTAAGGCTTGACTAATAATCCCTTGAAGGGGAATCACCCATGTATGTGCATACACAATCACTTCATCATATATCAAATAGTAGCATATAGAGGGTCAGGTAAGGTCAAATCGAAGTAGGTCACTTCAACTCCAATGCTCAGAAAATATATTTTAAAAAATGTTCAAATCGCTGAACTAGTTTCGCGCTCTGGACACTTCTTCTTCTTCTAGAGCTATGCATATATATACATACAGTATCTCACAAAAGTGAGTACACTCCTCATATTTTTGTAATTATTTTATTCTATCTTTTCATGTGACAACACTGAAGAAATGCTACTTTGCTACAATGTAAAGTAGTGAGTGTACAGCTTGTATAACAGTGTAAATTTACTGTCCCCTCAAAATAACTCAACACACAGCCATTAATGTCTAAACCATTGGCAACAAAAGTGAATACACCCCTAAGTGAAAATGTCCAAATTAGGCCCAAAGTGTCAATATTTTGTGTGGCCACCATTATTTTCCAGCACTGCCTTAACCCTCTTTGGCATGGAGTTCACCAAAGCTTCAAAGGTTGCCATTGGAGTCCTCTTCCACTCCTCCATGACGACATCACAGAGCTGGTGGATGTTAGAGACCTTGCACTCCTCCACCTTCCATTTGAGGATGCCCCACAGATGCTCAATATGGTTTAGGAGACATTTTTGGCCAATCCATCACCTTTACCCTCAGCTTCTTTAGCAAGGCAGCGGTCATCTTGGAGGTGTGTTTGGGGTCGTTATCATGTTGGAGTACTGCCCTGCTGCCCAGTCTCTGCTCCAGTATGTCACATTAAATGTTGGCATTCATGGTTCCCTCAATGAACTGTAGCTCCCCAGTCCCGGCAGCACTCATGAAGCCCCAGACCATGACACTCCCACCACCATGCTTGACTGTAGGCAAGACACACTTGTCTTTGTACTCCTCACCTGGTTGCCCCCACACACACTTGACACCATCTGAACCAAATAAGTTTATCTTGATCTCATCAGACTACAGGACATGGTTTCAGTAATCCAGGTCCTTAGTCTGCTTGTCTTCAGCAAACTGTTTGCGGGCTTTCTTGTGCATCATCTTTAGAAGAGGCTTCCTTCTGGGATGACAGCCATGCAATTTGATGCAGTGTGCGGCGTATGGTCTGAGCACTGACATGCTGACCCCCCACCCCTTCAACCTCTGCAGCAATGCTGACAGCACTCATACCTCTATTTCCCAAAGACAACCTCTGGATATGACGTTGAGCACTGCACTCAACTTCTTTGATCGACCATGGCGAGGCGCTGTTCTGAGTGGAACCGTCCTGTTAAACCGCTGTATGGCCTTGGCCACCATGCTGCAGCTCAGTTTCAGGGTCTTGGCAATCTTCTTATAGCCTAGGCCATCTTTATGTAGAGCAACAATTCTTTTTTTCAGATCCTCAGAGAGTTCTTTGCAATGAAGTGTCATGTTGAACTTCCAGTGACCAGTATGAGAGAGTGCGAGCGATAAAACCAAATTTATGACACCTGCTCCCCATTCACACCTGAGACCTTGTAACACTAACGAGTCACATGACTCTGGGGAGGAAAAATGGCTAATTGTACCCAATTTGGACATTTTCACTTAGGGGTGTACTTACTTTTGTTGCCTGCAGTTTAGACATTAATGGCTGTGTGTTGAGTTATTTTGAGGGGACAGCAAATTTACACTGTTATACAAGCTGTACACTCACTGCTTTACATTGTAGCAAAGTGTCATTTCTTCAGTGTTGTCACATGAAAAGATAGAATAAAATATTTCCAAAAATGTGAGGGGTGTACTCAGTATTGTGAGATACTGTAGAAACATAGGGTATAGAATAAAATAGAGTTTGTCACTAAGGTGAAGCAGGCAGGTACACAGGATCTCCACAGAGGGCTCTGGATCCTAATGACAACTATGAGGGTGCGGTACGGAGCAAGGCTCATCAAGCTCTAGGGCTGCAAAGGCACTCAAAACCCACAGATGGCAAAAGAGCTATGACAGGTATAGGCATAAGAGCATTCTTGGATATCACAAGGGGCTCTGTGCTGAGAGCAGCAGCATTCCAAGTTTAATACATGTAGCCCACAACGCCTGCCCCAGATGGCCAGATCCCTGTTCCTGTTTCTATAATCCTGTCTATAATGCTCTGTACCTGCACAGGTTTCAAGTAAAAGTTCTTAAGCTCTAAGAAAATGCCTTATCTAATTTTCCTTGAAAAAGTGGTGCATGCATGGTGTATCAAAAAACAGGGCTTAAGATGGGATATTGCAGTTCCTAGGGCAGTGACAGCTGCTCATGCAGGGTGCAGGGCTGCCACCCCCCTAATCCATGTTTGTTCCCAATTTGGACATTTATGCTTTTCACACACAGTTTGAAGATGATTGTAGATTCTACAATCATCTTCAAACTGTGTGTGAAAAGTATAAATTAGCCGGGAGAAGCCATATCACTCTTCTACAATCATCTTCAAACTGTGTGTGAAAACTATAAATTAGCTGGGAGAAGCCAGATCACTGTTCTAAGAATGGCTTCTCCCAGCTAATTTATACTTTTCACACACAGTCTGAAGATGATTGTAGAATCTACAATCATCTTTATACTGTGTGTAAAAACTATAAATTAGCCGGGAGAAGCCATATCACTGTTCTAAGAACAGTGATATGGCTTCTCCCGGCTAATTTATAGTTTTCACACACAGTTTGAAGATGGTCCACATCCACCTCCATTTTTGATTTTTTTATGTGATTTTTTTTTTTGATTATTTTAAGTTATTTCCCTATCCCCATTTCTTTGTAGGGCACTTGTCCGACCCTTACCCCCATTTTCCTTCCTTTTGCAGACCTCTAGGACTTTCCAGGACTTTTTTACAGCAATTTTCAAAACTTTTATTAAAATACCCGAACCCGGACCCGAACACGGGCTTTTTTTGAAAAGTCCGGGTTCGGGTCCGGGTCCCGGACACCCAAAAGTTTGTACGGACTCTACTAGTGAGTGGGGTACAGGCTTTGTGGTACTCACTCGGAATTGCTGCATTCATTGGGAGAAGTCAGAGTACAGTTAAAGTGAAGAGTAAAACAGTGAGAAGTGTGATGTATACAAAGTATATTGCAATGGTGAGCTCCAGGAGCGTGTCCCCGATCGGATGTGCGCAATGGCAGAAAAGAGTCCCAATGAAGAAAACAGAACTGTATTGGAATTGAAGTTCAGCAATACTTAACAAGCCCGGTGGGAAGGCAACTAAAGTGGGAGGACTCACAGGATGAAACAGCGGTGAGTAGTAGCAGTAGGTCTCAGGTGTGCTGACAGCATCTGCCTCAAGGGGCTGAATGTGGCCTGGCCAGGTCGGTCCGTACCCAGGAGGGAAGGCTTTCCAGATAGGATGGCATGTCCCTGCACTTTTTCCCTACTCATATAGAACCTCCAATAAAGGGACCAATATTGTGAGAGAGGGTATCCTATGTACTTGCCTGGAGATCATGATGACTAGAGAAGAGAGAGTGATGGCTCTCATGAGTGGAGAAACTTGGGAACATGTGAAAACCCCGTGCACTCCCCCCACTTACCATCATGAACAGCACTGTGACTGCAGTGGAGTCATTCAGGTTCCTGGGCACCACTATCTCTCAGGACCTGAAGTGAGACATTCACATTAACTCCATTGTGAAAAAAGGCCCAGCAGAGGTTGTACTTCCTTCGCCAGCTGAGGAAGTTTAGCCTGCCACAGGAGCTGCTGAAACAGTTCTACTCCACCATCATTGAATCCATCCTTTGCACTTCAGTAACTGTCTGGTTCAGCTCAGCTTCTAAATCTGACCTCAGAAGACTACAGAGGGAAGTCCGGACTGCTGAGCGAATCATCGGTTCAACCCTCCCGTCTATTCAAGAACTGTATCTATCCAGAGTGAGCAAAAGGGCCGGCAAAATCACTCTGGACCCCTCACATCCAGCACACTCCCTCTTTGAACTGTTGCCATCTGGTCGACGCTACAGAGCACTGAGCACCAGAACCACCAGACACAGGAAAAGTTTCTTCCCTCAGGCAATCCATCTAATGAACAATTGAAAAAAAACTGTGGAACACACTACATTATTTATATTCATATATACATACACTTATTTATCTAACATACATACTTAGTGTGCACTTAAATTTGTTGCACATAATATACCTGCACATACATAATGCTCATTGTAATATACCTGCCATACATTGTCAATTTGTATATTTTCGTTCCTTACCTACCTATTTGTATTTTTTATTCCATTTTGTGTTTTTTGTTCTGTCGCTGTTATTATGTTGCATTGTGGAGCTTCTGTCACGAAAACAAATTCCTTGTATGTGTGAAAATACCTGGCAATAAAGCTCATTCATTCATTCAAAAGATGATCTGTGTGTGTGGGGGGGAGAAGTCTTACAGTATCACTAGGAGTGAGGTGACATGTCAGGCTGGGCTGGAGAGTACCGTTAAAGTGAAGTGTGAATCACTGAGAAATGCGACGTACACAAAGGGTTAGCTGTGCAAGTGGAACATGCTCGATTCTAAGTTGGAGTGCTGACTTAACACTGATTTCACGTAACCGCTGCCTCCTCCTGTGAGCATGGGCATTAGCGAGCTCCAGGAGTGAGTCCCCGATCAAGTGTGTGGGTAGGTACAGTGTGGTGCAGCAGAGTCCCGATGCAGAAAACAGAACTGTATTGAAATTGAAGTTAAGCAATACTCAACAAGCCCGGTGGGAAGGCAACCCACAGGATGAAATAGCAGTGAATTGTAGCAGTAGGTCTCAGGTCTGCCGACATCGCCGGTCTCGAGTGGGGAGGCTTCCAGGAAGGATGGCTTGTCCCTGCACTTTTTCCCTACTTTTCTAGAACCTCTCCCTGACACTAAGCACTGTATTTGACAAAGGGTGACCTGTCCCTACTCTAGCCACACACATAATGCATGCCAAATCCAGGAGCCAGGGTCTTAAAGAAACTCTGCCTGACTCAAGATGGCCTCCAAAGTCACATCAGATGCCAGCATCCACTCGGATGCTGCCTCTCTGACTGAGGAGATCATAGAGAAACAAAGCTCCCCTTGACTTCCTCCTCCACCTGCATTGCCACTATGGATGAAGCCACCTGCATTGGAAAAAATAGAAAGCCCCTAACTACACGCCCCCTCCTCTTTGACAGATGGCATCACAATACCAGAAAGAACAACATGAAATTGCAATAAACATGGTTAAAGCAAAGTCAAAAACATTTCAAAACAACATTATCAGAGTACTTTATAGGGAGCTGCCCACAGTTAGACTGCTTGGGGAGGAGATTTTCAGTGTCTTCTGTGGAACCTCCATTTGCATAGTCATATTCTGCTGGTAGTTCTGTAGCCTCAGGTAAATGAGAGTTTTAGAACCAGCCCCACTCCCACTCCCTATACCTAGGCTTGAAGCTGACACCACGAAAAAGCCTAGACAGTCATTTGAACATGCAGGGGCCTCTGGATTTTCCATAGACACTGTACTGGAGCTTCCTTCTTCTGAGTCTGGCACAGCTGGAGGCTCTAGCAGAAAAGGAGGCAGGTACCATTTCTGGAACTTTTTGTACTAATAGGATGTCCATGGAGTCTGAGACTTCTCAATCTTTGGCAGGTTTGGAGGAGCAATCACAACTTAGCACACCGGGTCTCAACAGGTTGTGGTGAAGCCATCTCTTGATGAGGTTGGGACCCACTAATATTAAGTCATAAACTGGAGTCAGAGGAAAGGGCTGCTTCCCAACCCGATAGGGGATGCGTTCCCACTTGGGATCCAATTTACTGCCTCTTTGACTTTTGGTATTCTTCATAAAACCCCGTCCCCCGGCCTCAACGGAAGTTCATCTAGGTCAGAGCCCTCAGCCAAGTCCTTGCATTTATTCAGCATCACCTGCTTGGCTTTCTGTATCCCAGTGTTCCTGCACCCAGGTGATGGGTGTATGCGTTGTTTGAATTCTCTGGGGAACTCAGTAGGAGGTCCACCGATAGCTGGCCATAGCACCCGAACATCAGGAGGAAGGGCTTGTGGCCTGTGGCTTGATATGTTGGCCGTGTTGTTGAAGGCCCACACCATGGCCCCCACATGTTGGTGCCATCTATCTTGTTGAATCAACAGTTTCTCAAAGTTATACATTTCATCTTTTATCATTACCATGTTTACCGGAGATATGTTTCCAAACAAAGCTGTAACTTATTTTTCCCCATAATATTCTTTTTTAAATACTGTTTTTTGTTGAAATTGTCAATATACAAAAAAATATTTTATATATATATATATATATATATATATATATATATATATATATATATATATATATATAGTATGTGTGTGTGTGTGTGTGTGTGTATATCTCTAAAGGAGCTAAGTCAGAAACCAATGGGTCTTTCTATAAACAATATTGGATGAAGTGTCGGGTTCTTGATGGCCCCAGTCATATGGTGCCAGAGAAGTGGTGCTGAGGGAAGTTTATAGAAATGTGTGAAAGTGTAAAGGGACAAACAAAATAATAGACGGGTATTGGGGGTTAAGGGGGGGATGATATGGAAAACGTTAAGATATTCTAGTCAATATTGGGGGTATCTATTGTCGCTTTTTCAGTATGATAATTTTATGCAATAGCCAGACTGGAAAAGTAAGATCTACTCTACTTCTAAATCATATACCAAAGGACACCATCCAGCATGTCCATGTCAATACTGCGGCTCTGCCAATTTTATTAACCACTTCAGCACCGGAAGGATATCCCACTTTAGGACCAGAGCGCTTTTTGCGATTCGGCACTGCGTCCCTTTAACTGACAATTGCGCTGTTGTGTGGCGTTGTACCCAAACAAAATTGGCATCTTTTTTTTCCCACAAATAGAGCTTTCTTTTGGTGGTATTTGATCCCCTCTGCATCACTTCTGATTACCGCTATAAACAAAAAAAGCAACAATTTTGAAATAAAAAACAATATTTCTTACTTTTTGCTATAATACATATCCAAAAAAATATATTAAAAAAAAATGTATGTATCAATTTTGGCAGATATATATTCTTCTACATATTTGTGGTAAAAAAAAAATTCCAATCAGCGATTATTGATTGGTTTGCGTAAAATTTTCCGTGTTTACAAACCATAATAATGAATTTATGGCGTTTTTACAATTTTTTTTTTTACTAGTAATGGCGGCGATCTGCGATTTTTATCGGGACTGTGGTAGTGCGCCGGACATGTCGGACATTTTTTACACTTTTTTGGGATAATGACATTTATACAGCGATCAGAAATTGAAATATCCACTGATTACTGTGTAATTGGCATTGGCAGTGAAGGGGTTAAGCTGCAGGGAGCAATCAAGGAGTTACCTGTGTTCCCTAGGCGTATTCTAATTGTATGGGGGCTAGACTGGCAGGGACATAACAGATCTCACTGGTCCCAATTACAGGGATCAGTAGATCGCTGTCATGTTGCCTGACACAGCGGGTAACCACCCTGTTTACATCGGCGGGTTCCCCGCTTTTCTTCTCTAACAGACAATCGTGGCTCACCGGTGGACATCGCTCAGGGCACGCGCTCGCCCCCTAGCTGTGCGTGCTCGGATCGCCATTTATAGGTGGTGATTCATGCTATCGTGCCACTCTGCGGCAGTAAATGTACGCGAGCCAGCTCGGAACTGGTTAAGGAGCTCAGAAGATGTCCCTAGTGTACAAGATATAATTAGCTCATATATTTCCTATAGTTTTGAGGGGAGTTGTATATCCAAATATCTAATTTGACACTACCTCCTCCTCCTCAAAATTATATATGCAGGATCTCCTTCTACTACCTCCTCCTCCACAGAATTATGTATGCAGGATCTTCTTCCACTACCCCCCTCCTCCACAGAATTATGTATGCAGGATCTCCTTCCACTACCTCCTCCTCCACAGAATTATGTATGCAGGATCTCCTTCCACTACCTTCTTCTCCACAGAATTATGTATGCAGGATATCCTTCCACTGCCTCCTCCTCCACAGAATTATGTATGCAGGATCTCCTTCCACTACCTCCTCCACAGAATTATGTATGCAGGATCTCCTTCCACTGACTCCTCCTCCACAGAATTATGTATACAGGGTCTCCTTCCACTACCTCCTCCTCCACAGAATTATGTATGCAGGATCTCCTTCCACTACCCTCCTCCTCCACAGAATTATCTGCACTTTCCACTAACATTTTACTGCTTAGCATCCATTGGAAGTAATTGCTGAGGGAGTGCGCATGTGCGGAGCGCTGATGGTGGCTGCATAAGCCCGGAGCTCTGGACCGTCCCGGTCTTCCCGACCCTTAGCAGCAAGCCACGGAGCCAGTCCTCCCCTCTCATGGTGTACTGAGGGGAGGTGCAGCTGAGGAGGTCTTCGGAGGTCATTTTTCCCCTGCCCGGCAGCCGAAGGTCCCGCGAGCGGCCCCGCCCGCCTACTCGAGGCCGTGGCTCGGGCCTGCGAGTCCCTCATTGGGACCCGAGGGAGCGTACGGAGGTGATCGTGCCCCAGGCAGCTTTCAGGGGGCACATCACCCAGGTGCTCTCTATTTAATCAGGGGTTCTCCCAGAGATAAGGGGATAAGGCGAGCTTCTGGCCCAGGCCCCTGCCGCCTACACAAGGCCGCGGCTCGGGCCTGCATAGTGTTCTACCACACATTCACTGGACAGAGAGCCAGCCCTGATTCACAAACCCCTCATGTTGGGAGGGGATCATCTGAACCAAGACATCTACAGTGTGTTTCCCTCCCTTATTGGGTCATCTAGTCACTGTTTTATGATCTTCTAAGGACACATAATGCTATATCCACAATTATCTGTTCAGAGAGTGCTCACTTCTGCTACCTTAAGGGACAGCTCACAGAACTGACACTATGCAGTCAGGGGCAGTCAGATGGGACTTATCCCGACAACCGGGCTTTAATGAACTGGTCCCAACTAGCCCCCAGATGCCTTCAGGGTCCCAACAAGAGGCAGGGGTCAGTGAGGATATGGAAGCGGGGTCTGATGGGGGCTCCCAAGTCCTTCCCTCTCCGGGTCCCCTCCCGGGGGCTCAAATTATGGCCCAGGTCCTCTCACCTGCCTCCACCATCTCCCTTTTGGAACGGACACTAGATGAGCTTCTCACTACACCACTCAAGGACCAGGCTTCAGGCAATATTCTGAGTGGAACATCAGGTCCCCACTCTCCAGCATTTCATTCTGATCTCCAGATGAAGATGAAGGTTTTCTCCAAGATGCTCTCCAAGGGCTTGGCCCAAACAGCTACCCAAATCACATCTGTTATCCAAGCTGATCTACTAGGTTTGGGAGCCCAGATTGATGCGATAGAACAAATAAATGACCAATCAGTAGCCAGAATCAACCAGAACATGGCCCATATTCAGATCTTCAAGATCAATTAGAATCAGCACTATGCAAAATAGATGATCTGGAGAACCGATCTAGACGCTACAACTTTCGAATTCGGGGCCTCCCTGAGGTGGTCACTGATGTCCGGGCAGTGGTGAGCGATTTTATCAAGGAAACCATCCCGGGCATCCCCAAACACCGTCTAGAATTAGACAGGGTGCACAGAGCACTCCATCCTCCACGCTCTGATGGATTAGAAGATGGAAGAGATCATGAAGGTTTCTAGATACTCTCCTAACCTTTCCATTCAAGATCACCCCATTCAAGTGTTTGCGGACCTGTCTCCCTCCACCATCCAAAAAGAGAAGATCCATGAAGCCTCTGCTGGAAGTCCTTAATAAATCATCCATCAAATACTGGTGGTCATTTCCGTTCCGTCTATCTTTCATCTTTAAAAGCAAGACTTACGGCTTTTCCACCTTTCAAGAGGGGGAACAATTGCTGGTTAGACTTAACCTCATCTCTCTGGATTCCTCCTCCACATTGCCTCATAAGCAGGCAGGTCCCTCTAAAAGGCCTTCCCCACAGACCCCAGTTATTCCAATTTGGCAGAAACAGCAACCTAAACGTGCCAAAGACTCCCACCCCCCTTGACCCCTGAACTGAAAGTCTCTATTGCTGTTTTTTGTCCTCAGCAGCACTTAAGATTTTAATCTTCATGGTGTCTTTTTGTTCCGATCCAGTGACTCATTTATCTTATCATTGATAATTTGTTGGGGTGGCCTCTGGGGGGCTCTCCCTCTCGCCTCCTTCCCCCGGCACTTTTGTTGTTGGGGGGGGGGCACCCCTCAGGCTGTTCAGCTTTCTTTGCATTTAATTCCCAGTCCTTTGTGAAAGTTTATGTTTTCCCTGGTAATTCTGGTTAGTTTAAGTTAATTTGTTTACAGGGGAACCTGAGGTTGCTTCGGGGCCTCTCTTATGGGATCCCCTGAAGAAACATCTAGTTGAGTAGATGAGGGCCCCGGGGTCCTCTGGAATCTTTGTGTTCTTCACTAATCCATTTTGTGTTTTCAGATAATCCTCAGCCCTATCTATTTGTTTTGGGTCTATGGTATAGGGCGGGGCAGTTGTCATGCACCTCCCCCTGGCATTGGGATCCACATGTTGGTATTCCCTTTGGCAGGTGTTCCTCTGCCAATCTGGCAGACTTGTTGTTATGGTATCCTGGGACTGGGGGAGCCTTTTTATCCCCCCAGTGTCAGGATCTTGGGCGGATTTGCGGCAGGGCTTTGCCGCACCCCCCCTGTTTTCTGTTCTCTTTTTCTTTTCTTTATTTCTCCATTTCCTCACTGCCCTGTTTCTTTCCTCACTTTCCAGGTACCGGGGAAGTCCAGCAGCTGATAAGACACAGTGGGTCATCCTTCCAACCCTCTTACTAAGCAAGCTTATCCCGTTCTGCTTCCGGACTCAGGTAAGCTCCCCTTCAGTGATGCATGAATATCGGCTCCCGAACCTTGACAATGTCCGCTAATCCCCCTACCTATCTGAGAATAGCAACACATAATGTTCAGGGCTTTAACTCCCCCATGAAGAGGAAAAAATATTTTACACTTGCCCATTCCCAGCATCTGGATGTGCTCCTGCTCCAAGAAACCCACTTCCCTGAACAGTTCAGTCTTAAGTTTATTCATTCTAAATATTCTCAGTTTTTTCTGGCGAACGCCCCAGATAAGACTAGAGGTGTTGGGATCTTCTTTGCTAAACATTTAGCTTTTACCCCGCTGAAAGAAATTAAAGACCCGGAGGGCAGGTATATCTTACTACAAGGGTCCTTGGGGGGCTTGATGTATACTTTTATATCATATTATGCCCCAAACTAAATTTTTCCACAGTTTGTTTAATCTTATTATGCCCCACCTCGAGGGGACCGTGATTCTGGGTGGAGACTCAAATATAGCTCTTGACCTTTTGCTTGACAAGTCGGGGTTAGGTCATCCCTGTCTCTTTCATCCACCAAAACATAGCCTTAAATTCGCTAAGCTTCTTCACTCTTTGGGCTTCATAGATGTCTTGAGAGAACTCAACCCTAGGGTAAGGGACTATACTCACTTCTCAGCTCCACATAAGAGCTTGGAGAGAATAGATCACATTTTTGTACCAGCTCCTATCACCCCCTTGGTCTCCAAATCATACATTAAAGATTCTCCCTTATCAGATCATTCGTTAGTTATAATATATATTACACTTCCGGTTCCGGCGCCGTATGGAGTAGCAGCACTCCGCTCTTGCTCCCACTCCACGGCCGAAAATCTGCTTACAAAGCCAACCAAGAGCTCACACTGAGGCACCCACCCATACAGGAAGCATCCCTGACACCCCTCCAGTACTCTGCTATGGAACGGTATCTAGGGAAAGGCGGGCCGCGGATCGGGCCGCCCCAGCCGCAAATCGAGGCCGGGGATGCGGCCTGCACCACGAACGTCCGGGACGCGCTCACCGCGGACATGGAGGTGAGCAATATCCCCACAACTCACCCAGGGGACCAGGGCACATACGAAAAGATCGCCCAAGCTGTAGCGGCGATCTTAGCCCCCACTATTAGAACGACAGTGGAACAGGCAATAAGCGAAGGCATGTTACAAATCACAAAACAACTCGGGGAGCATAAGGCCCACCTGGATGAGGCCGAACACAGAATATCAAATATAGAGGACGAACTCTACCAATCTCAACTGACTGAGCAATCCCAATCCAAGACCAATCAATTTATCCTACAAAAACTCGATGATCTCGAGAACAGGTCGAGAAGAAGTAATCTTCGCTTTGTGGGGGTCCCAGAGTCACTTCAGGCCCCAGCCCTCATGGATTTCTGCGCGAAGCGCATCCCGGAGGCCTTAGGCCTACCCAGGCCGTGTATGGTAGAACGCGTGCATCGCATTGGAAGCCCTCACCCAGACCGCAAGACTTCCCGAACCATAATTGCCAAATACCTTAATTACGCGGACAAGTCTGATATCCTATTTAAATACAGGCAGACAAACCCGCTCATAGTCGATGGGATAAAAATGTTACTCTTCGCTGACTACTCAGCAGAAGTATCTAAAAAACGGAAAGCATTTCAACAAGTCTGCACTACCCTACACCAACGACAAATGAAATTCTCCCTGGCTTTCCCAGCAGTATTGCGGCTGAGAGCAGCAAACGGTGAACAACTCACCTTCCATGACCCCCAGGAGGCAGAAAAATATCTCCGCTCCATCAACACCGAACTCCAACCCATCAAACCACAAGGGGCATCCTCAATTCCTAGATCCCTAAACCAGCGCAGCCCCAGGAAAGACTCTCCGAAGCGACTGAAGCCCTCGGACTCCCTCCTAGCAGGCTAATTCCTGCTCAACCTATGCTAACCCTTATGTCTCAATCTCCTTTTCTAGTCCATTTGCAGGACAGCAGCACAGATGACGCCTGCCTGTGCCCCTGACACTGGACTCGCTCTCAAGAAGCCTCCCTTATCCTTATGTTACCACTAAGGTCACACTTGGTATGTAACAATTTTGTTATAAGTTTATGACCCATGTCTTTATGTTAACACTTGGTCTCAATCTCCGTCTTTTCACATGGGTTTCCATACAGATGAGACGCGCTCCTTACAACTCTTAAAAAGCCTCAAACCACCCCTATTGCTTGAACACCTCACTTGGCCCCCTACTATCATCTCCCAATTTGGCCGTTGGTAGGGAGCGACTTACTGTCTGCGAGCCCATGCAGAAAAAAGTGAAGTACAGACTAGCTATGTTTTGGTTTATTTATTTGAACACATCAGCAAACAAAACTCCCTTCCTCAAACCCTTTCTAAAACCCCCCAGTCATGCTACATCTCCTCCCCTACACCTCAGCATCCATCTATGCACCTCTCTCCCCACTGCAACAACCGGGTACTGTATCCACACCCCTCCACACCCCATGGGACACTCCCCCTCACCTTCACTCCAGTTTTCATATCCCCTTTTCCCGCCACATTCATAAGATGTACCTCATGGAATGTGAAGGGTCTTAGATCCCCCCATTAAGAGGATGAAGATCCTGAGACATTTGAAGAGGCTAGGGACTGACATAGCATTACTGCAGGAGACCCATCTGAGACAAACCGATTTACAGCGCCTGAAAAAACTCTGGGTAGGAACAGTGATAGGCTCTGAAGCCATAGGTTGCAAGGCTGGAGTAGCTATTTTAATCCACAAAGCTCTGTCATGTGAAGTCCTTTCCTCAAGCTCAGAGATGCAGATGCATGTTGACAGCCCACATACGCTTATCGGGTAAGGACGTACTGATCACGAACGTCTATGCCCCCAACTCCCCGGGCTCCCCCTTTTTCCAGGACCTTATTTCCAATCTAACGAAATCACCACAAAACCCCCACATAATAGGGGGCGACTTCAATTCGATCTCACACGTAATAGATCACAGATCACACCCAAGAAAATCTCAACATGACCATTAAACCTTAACATCCACCCCCCTGGCTAGTGCCATGGAGTCACTGCACATGACCTATGTTTGGTGATATCTCCACCCCTTAGAGAAGGAATTTACGTTTTATTCAAACCCACACAAGATATTCACTAGGATCAATTATCTTTACTGCACAGATAATCTTCTACCTATAATCAGAGAGGCTGAAATTCACAAGATCGCGATCTCGGATCACTCACCAATTTCCATCTCCTTCCAAGACTCGCTCTCCCAACCCATCCCCCAGACATGGCGATTCCCCCAATATCTGTCAGATAATTCTGATTTTCAGAGTTATATCCATCTGGCATAGCGTGAATATACCTCCACCAATGAACAGCACTCAGACAACCCAAATCTTTTCTGGGACGCAGGCAAGGCCTATCTCAGAGGGAAAATTATTTCCTATGACTCCTCCTTCAAGAAACATTCCCAGACCAAATTCAATGCGGCCAGCACCCGCCTGAAATTAGCACAAAGAAACCTCTCCATACAGGACACCCCTCACACTAGAGAGGAATGGAGGTCCGCCAAAGTCGACTGAGATTCCTGGGCAGAATCAATAGAATTAACCAAACGATCTCATCTTGAGGCAAAATTTTATAAATTCGGGAATAAATCCGGGAAACTCCTGGCAAGATTAGCCAGCGGCCCCTACACACCCACCCACATAACCTCCCTCAGAGACCCCCAAGGAACCATCACAAATACCCCCAAAGAGATAAACAAAATTATGCTGAAATTCTATCAAAACTTATACTCACCTGACAGTACTGATCTCACCTCAGCCGAAAACTTTCTCGATAATCTAGACCTCCCCTCAATTTCTCCCTCAGACCGGGTCAGGCTTAATGCCCATATCACAATCCAGGAAATAGCATCCACAATCAGGGACCTCAAGCCCAACAAAGCCCCAGGCCCGGATGGGTTCACAGGGGAACTATACAAAATCCTACATAAGGCATTTGAACCCACCCTATCACTAGTCTTCAATGGAATATGGAATGGAGATCCATATCTACCCTCGGGAAAAGAAAGCCACCATAAAACTAATTCATAAGAAAGGAAAAGATCCACTGGAACCAGGCTCCTACCGCCCCATTTCCCTCTTAAATCTTGATATAAAAATAAAAGAAAAATAGGCAGTTGGCGCTTCCCTGTGTGTCCTCCTGCTTGAACACTAGGGGGACTTTGTGGCACTGTTGTAATGATTTATATGGTGTTGTATGGGTGTTACCTTACCCCGCCATCCTCGGACCAAGGTCACCTAGAAAAGGAAAGAATACTTAATCAAAATACCACCGAAAGAAAAGGGCTCCCATCTATACCTAGAGGTAAGGTATAAGGTAACTTCTGATCACTATCCCACCCAAGTTTACGGAATACATCCTAAAACATATCAAGGGGACACTTGGGTAGGCCCGGACCCCGAAACAACCCGAACTCCAGGGACTAACACCTACGATAAAGGACCTAACACTATACCCGTAATTCGGACTGGGCCAGACTCCCTCTTTAACTCCCCTCCAGATCTAATAGCTCTTTCAAAAGCCGACTCCACTCTAGTCATGACAGTCCAC
>BLSH010049688.1:63419-81842 GCA_018402905.1 Glandirana rugosa
AAGTCACCAATATACATATTGTTTCTCAGCACTGTGAACAAGTCACTTATAGATTTTATTAAGACTCACAGCACCAAGAAAGGAAAGTCACTTTATTGATCGCATGAAGATCGTTGTTGTTTTTTCATCAAAAATAATTTTTTTCATCAAAAAGAATTTTTTTCATCAGTCAATATTTTTTCATCATATAACTTAGCAATATTTCAAAGACACTGTGGACTATCAACTTCTTACAATATATTTATCATTAATTATTTATTTATTATTATTGAATATTCTTTATGTTTTTCTACACACGTTTATTTGAATAACATACGTTTTTTGCACAGGTTTATACACATGTCTATTGGATGAAAGTCTAAAAAGCCTGACAAAAACCTTGAATAGCATAGGATTGTAGCCGTAGACCTCATCCATTTCCTGTAGTCACTTTTTGATACACATATGTAAATTATTTATATATTTCTTTATTTATTTTGTATACACAATTCACTATTTGATATATAATTATTTATTTTTGGAAGCACAGTCACTTTACTATCAATCCACAGGTGGTAACACCCATACAACACCATATAAATCATTACAACAGTACCACAAAGTCCCCCTAGTGTTCAAGCAGGAGGACACACAGGGAAGCGCCAACTGCCTATTTTTCTTTTATATTATTCCCTCCTTTGGGAGGTTCAGACAGGGCAGCTCCCTCATATAACTTTATCTGTACCATAGCGCGGAGTTTTTGTGTATATAATATTGATATAAAAATGCTGTCCAAAATAATCGCCAACAGACTATCTACTATCTTCCCGCCCCTAATTCACCCTGCCCAATCTGGCTTCGTCAAGGGCAAAAGCCTCTGTGACCCGACCACGGGAGATCCTCTCCCCTTTGATGACATAGCTCTAAAATACTCCATACCCAGACCTCATCTATTTAACTTCTGGCAATGTGCTCACTTCATCCGCTCCTCCTGTAACGACAAAGCGAAAAGATTCAAATCCTCACTGATCGACACCCTTCTGGCTTCGGGCTCATATACTATATCAGAAATATACAAACCCCTGCTAGCTAAAACAGCTACCCCAATCAATGCCACCTCCGTCAAAAATTGGGGAAAAGACTTCCCCGACCCAGACCTTACGACCAAACTTCTCGGAGGATTCAACACCACAATCAATCTCTCTCCCTGCGAAATATGGAGGGACACCCAATTAAAGATACTTCATCAAGCCTACAAACCAGCCCGAATGGATACACAGGACAGCTCCGTCATGTCCTGCCCTCTCTGCAGTCTCCAAAAACCCTCTCTTACACACCGATTTTGGTCCTGCCCATTTATCACCGACTTCTGGGAGATGATCTCAAAGTTTATCTTCAGAATTACCCAACTCCAAATACCCAAGGACCCTCTCCTTATGGTTTTCGGCTACTGGGACAATCAAAAGTGGAGACCTCCGCTACACATGGCCCTTCAACATAAGGACTGGATACTTATTTGCCTCTTCACAGCCAGAAAGGCGATCTTAAAAAATTGGATCTCTTCCTCCACTCCATCTTTGTCCCAAGTGAAACAGGAACTCATGACTCAGCTTCGGAGAGAAAAAATCCTTACAGACTTTAACCTTTCACCTGCAGCCTCCCGCTTCGAAAAAAGATGGAATACCTTCCTAAACTTCGCTTCCCCGCAGGATACACCCATTTCTCCCCAACTCCAGTTCTCGTACTTTAGAGACTTCCCTGAAAAAGACACTGCCCTCATCTGTCGAGACTCTAACAAATAATATATACTAGAGCTGACCTTGGTCAGAGGAAGAATCCACAGTGGCGCCTGAATGAGACTCTTTTGAATAATCCGGTCCACTGCACATTGTTAGGAAAAGAAATCAAAGTTCCTATTGAATGATAATGGGGAAGTCTCGCCCCCGACACTTTGGGCAGCTCACAAGGGGGTAATGAGGGGCAAGATAATCCAACTATCTGTCAGGATTAGAAGGGAGAGGAAGGCTGATATAAAGAACTTAGATGACCTTGCTAGGGCTCACAAGAAGAGCCCAACTCCCCAATCTAGGGCCCAGCTGGAAGCAGGGAGGGTAGCCCTAAACCTGGCCTCGACCACCTGCAGTGAGAAACAAGTTCAATGGTCCAAAGCCCATTCATATCTGCAGAGAGACCAGACAGGTCCTAGGCTGGCTGCCAGGTTGTCCCCTAGATTTGGGTCCTTCTCCTTTCCTAAGATTAGAGATCTCTTGGGTAATCTTACACAGCATCCTCAGCGAATTATGTCCCTATACCAAAACTTTTATGCCAACCTCTACAAGCCAGTGAGATCCGCTGGTTCCCCGCACCTAGCTTCTTTTTTAAATAACATTAATGTACCTAACCTTTCGGAGGAACACATAGCTGCCATTTATAAACCGTTTACCGATGCAGAAGTCCTAGAAGTAATCAAGAACCTCAAGAGGGGCTCAGCACCTGGCCCTGATGAGTTCTCTACAGGTTTCTATAAGACTTTTGGCCCTTTAATCAATCCCTATTTAACAAAATTCTTTAACTCTCTATGGGCAGGGTCCACACTGCAGAGTGAGGCCAACAGGGCCTTTATCTCGGTCATCCCCAAACCTGGTAAAGACCACTCGGACATTAGCAACTATAGGCCTATCTCTCTAATCAATAATGACCATAAAATTTTGACTAAAGCTTTGGCAAATAGACTATCTAAGTTTATTGGTAAATATGTTCACAAAGACCAGGTGGGCTTTATCCCGCGAAGGCAGGGTCCTGACCAGATCCGTAGAGCAGTGGACATCATCTCTCTCCTTAATTCGAGTTGGGATGGGGGACAACATCAAGTAGGTTTCCTCCTATCTGTCATCCTACAAAAAGCCTTTGACACGGTTGATTGGTCATACTTATTTGATATTCTAAGCAGATGGGGCTTTGGTCCAAAATTTCTTCAGACCTTGAGAGCCCTTTACTCAAACCCTAGCGCCCAGGTTAAATTACAAAACAACTATTCAGACCCTTTTGCTATCTATAGGGGAACTAGACAGGGATGTCCCCTCTCCCCTCTAATATTCGCGATAGCGATGGAATCTTTGGCATGTGCCATTAGAGCCACCCCGGGCATACAGGGGGTGAAGTGTGCATTATTCGCGGATGATCTACTTTTGTTTATCACGTCCCCACTCAGTTCTACCCCACAAGTAATTCACTTGCTTCAGGATTTCGGTGAGGTCTCTGGGTTATGTGTTAATTGGTCCAAATCAGCAGCCCTAAATGTCTGTACCCCGGAATCTACAGTTCATCGCCTCAGGGAGCTTTATAGGTTTACTTGGAATGGTAACCAACTACCATACCTGGGGGTCAATTTGGCAGCTAGATTTAGCCATTTGTTTGAAGCCAACTACCCACCCTTATTCAAGAAACTAGCAGTTGATCTCTCTAAGTGGGATCAGGAGGGCCTCTCCTGGTTGGGTAGGATACATGCAGTCAAAATGACCCTTCTCCCCATGATTCTTTACTTTTTTTGAGCTCTCCCTATACCCATCAGGAAATATCAGCTGCAAAAATTACAATCGCAAATTTTGAAATGTATCTGGGGCCGTAAGGGATTTAGATGCTCTGCTAATGTCCTGTACAGAAGACGTAATCAGGGGGGCCTAGGACTCCCACACCTATATAAATACTATCAGGCAGCCCAATTAGTCCAGTTCTTAACCATTTTTTCTAGAGGGGATAAACCAGATTGGATTGGCATTGAAAGACAGGCGGTTCCTTTAAACACTATCGATTTCTTGGTTGGGGCGCCACATAAATTGAGGCCCCCTATACTCGCCCCTACCCTGTCCCATTCGTTTGCCCTAAGTGACTCAGTTCTTAAATCCCCCAATTTAATCTCTCATCTTTGCCCCCTCAATCATCTTTTTAATAACCCCCAATTCCCTCCAGTCCTTAATATCCAAGCTTTCCAGTGGTGGACAAATAAGGGCCTTTTCAGAATAGGCCACTTTTTGACCTCCTCAGGCCCTTTGACTCTAACTCATTGCATTAACAAATTGGATATGCCCCCTTCAGAGCAGTTTCGTTTTATGCAAATATATCACTTTTTGACTTCATTGTGGAAACTTAGAACTGGTTCTCTTAGTGTCACCCCTTTTAAAAAATGGTGTTCGGAGCTGGAGGTTCAAAGAGGAGGTATCTCCCTGATTTATGCATCACTAATGGAGAGTCCAGATAAGCCTCCCTTTGTGAGGAAATGGGAAAAGGATTTGGAGGTGGATTGGGAGGCGGACAGGTGGTGTTCTCTGTTCCAGAGATCCTTTAAAGGGATAGCGAATATCACTTTGAGGGAGGCCAATCTTAAGGTATTCACGCGCTGGTACTTGGTACCAACTCGGCTGGCAGCCATGTTCCCAAATTCCTCCGGCCTCTGCTTTAGGGAGTGTGGCAGTATGGGCTCCTTTCTCCACATTTGGTGGGAATGCCCTCGCATTCGAGGCTTTTGGAATAGGGTATTCCACCTGATTCGTAAGATCACGGGTCAACCGATCCTCCAGAACCCAGAAACGGCCCTTCTTAATGTCAGACCTAACGGACTTCCTAGACCCCTCTTTAATCTTAAGCATTTCATTCTGTTGGGTGCTAAAATCACAATTGCCAGGGCCTGGAAACACCCTGCAATGTCCTTCAATGCAGCTAAACAGAAAATTTCATGGATCATGACGCAGGAAAAATTTGCCAGTATCATTCTGGATACATCAACCAATTTTGACCTAGTCTGGGGTCCCTGGAAGAAGTACTTAAATCTCCCTCTGTGATCTATACCTCTATCAATCTCTCATAAGGTTCCCCGGTGCTATTCCTCTACCTTGTTCCTCTTTCTTTCTCTCTTCTGTAGCTTCTCTCTCTTTTACTGTCCCCTCTCTGTTTGCTTCTCTTTAAATGTCTGGGTCCTGTTGGTCCATGCATAGCACTATGCTTTCCCAATCTTGTGGTTGGGAGTAAGGGTTTGCTGCTTTTCCAGGCAATTTTAAGATATTCATGCTTTCAAATGTTTTCCTTTTTTATTCTTGTTTATTTTTTGAATGTGGCGGGATCTGTAGTTCCCCATTTCCCTTGACACAGCTTGCTCCCGGGGGGGTGTCTTGAGGGGGGCCATAGCATCTCTTGCCATGTGCCCATTTATATATAGCCGCATAGTTTACTGCAGACTTCTGATTTGTTTTGTTATTATCACGTGCCTTAATGATTATTTTAAGCATATTTCTTTGTATGACAGACTCAGGCTTATAATATCTTGCCTCCTTGTTATTGTCTAAAACTTCAATAAAAATTATTGAAACAGGAAGTAATTGCTGAAGCCACTTAAAAGCAACTCTGAATTTCTTTACACTTACCCTTCTTCATCTTTAACATTTCTGTTTGGATAGATGTATCTAAGGAGACAACAATAAAACAATGTAAAAAAAGATCCATTGACTGTTGGAGAGCTTACATGGGCAAAGCAGTTTAAAAAAATCTAAAGGCAGTGTCAACCGTTTGCATAGAAGTCTGGGTACTGTGGATATTCACTTTGGACATTATAGGACTTCATTTAATTACAATAATTTATCATAGAATTATAAAGTGGAACATTTGATATATGGTTGTATGGTGGGTGTAGTTTGCTCAGTAATGTGTTACTGTAACCCTTCCAGGTAACAGAGTGCAGATCACAAAGGGAAAGGTTGACCCAGTAGTAACGTTTTCCACATTGCTTATGAGTCAGCAAGAAGAAGGGGGGGGGGGGGTTGACTCCTGTCTGATTGGCTTCCTCCTCTCTACCCGATGACACTCTCCATGCCAGTGCTGGGCCTGCAGATAGGCAAGCAGAGCCAAGGGTATATGGCAGGGGCATGTGCGTGGAGGGTGTCCGTTACCGTATGACATATAGACCTGGTAGTAAAAGGGTTAAAAATTCAAATTGTCTACTATAGAGCCAGCCTTCTTACAAGGATAGTGGACTGGAACACTGATGCATCTACAAAGCAATGGGTTACACTGAAAGAGTCCCCTCTCCACTATCCCCCTAGCCTCACCACCTTGGTTACACCCCAAACATATTCCGACCACTACCGATGATCATAGCTTATTGTCCCCATTTTACGCTGCTTTCACAAAGTGAGTAACAAACTTTACCTGTCGTCCACACCAGGTCCCTTGACCCCACTCCGTCTCAATCCCGAATTTCCACCAGGATTGTCTCGACAATTTCTCTTGGCCATATAAACATATCCTAGCTAAACACTTTTTCCAAAGGGACACATTCAGGAACAGAGAAGACTTTGCTTCCCAAATGATAGATGGTAAATTCCCTTTGTGGACATACCTTCAAGTATGACATTTTCTCCAAGGTGCAAGCAATAATAGGTGTGCAGCGCTTCATCGGAGAATAAGTATTTGATCCAAAACGTAGTCCCAATTCCACCTGGTGGGTGCACAGACCAAGACGTTCCTCAAACATCCAAATCATGAATATGTACAGAAGGTCAGCACTCCAAAACTCCAATGCAGTATATTTATTAATATGTGCAGAGATAATATACATGATAAGCAGGCGCATTTCGGCAGAACAAACCGCTAGCTGTGACCAAGGCGGTTTGTTCTGCCGAAACACATCTGCTGTTCATGTATTATTGCTTCACATGTTAATAAATGTACCTCATTGGAGTTTTGGAGTGCCAACCTTTTGTACACTTTCATGATTCTGTACACTTTCTCCAAGGTACATTGAACCCGACAACTTACCCCCATAGAAATGCTATGCTCTGAAAATACCGCACAACAACATCTTATCTCAATCATCTACTCTGTACCCTTCGCCAAACACCCCGTACACAACAAGACATGCCAAGTCTGGGAAAAAGAACTCTCTCTAGATATAACGGAAGAACATTGGGAGTGAATCTATGAAAACATTCTTAAAGCATTGACAAACTCAAGAAAATGGTTATAAGATCCTAATTCAATGGTACAAAGTCCTGACCACTACTCATAAATTTGCTCTATTAGTGTCCAACTTATGTTGGAAATGCACCTCTGAACCAGGTTCTCTTATAAACATCTGGTGGGCATGTCCCATCAGCCAACAGTTCTGGAGAAAACTCCATGACGTAACATCAAGAGTTTCCACTCTGGCTTTGGATTTTTCCCCCACCCAAATTCTCTTACACCACACCACATTATCCAGACACTCCTTATCATAGATCCCTAGCTATGAACATGATAAACACAGCTAAGTTATGTATCCCAGTCTTCTGGTGAAAGACACGTGTTCCCACAATCAAAGAATGGTTCCAGAGAATCAACAAAATTCCCAAAATAGAAGAGCTCATAGCCATCTCTCATGACAATATCTCCAAATGCACAGCCCACTGGGCTTGTTGGTATCACTTTAAACCTACCTCAGAATACACCTAAATCTTACGCCCACCCTCCACCTAAACCGAATCAATAATAATACTCTTCAGATAGGTGAGGTTTGATGGGTCGAAGATCAGGGTTAGGTTGGAGACACGTCCCCCTGTCTTGATCCACCTACCTCCTATCCCTTATCTCCCTCATATCTATAGCTACTACCTATAGATATATCCCCCATCTCCCACTCACCCCCTCCTCCCCTCTCCTCACTACCACCCCCTCCTACCCCTGCCTGCCTATGCCCACTTAGACACAAATATTAGAACTGGCCAGTGGGACTGTCAACCTTGGATCTACCCCCAATCAAAAACAACATCCACCCTATGGCACTAGATTCTCTAAGAACTACACCCCCACATTTTCCTAGTAAAGCCTATCCATCCAACTCCGCCGGTCTCAAGAAGTCAGCTCAACTCACACCAGAATCGATAACTCAAAAACATTAGGTCTCTGACTTCTCTATTGAAGTGGGCTTCATAGGCCTGTATGACACAGAATTAATGTATATTATATAATGTATGCAACTTTCGAATATTTACAAACCATCTCTGTTCAGTTCTACATTCTCCTCACATTAGGTTAAAACGTTTAATCACTGTTATGACTATGAAACTCAATTGTTTCTTCAGGCCAATAGACCCATGTAACTTTTTGTGTACCTATTCTTGTATCTCTGAATACTTCTAATAAAATACTATGGAGAAAAAAAAAAGTCAAATTTTACAGTATAGAAAGAACCAGACTTAGATCTTTTGGAGTCACTGGGCAATAAACAGACTGACACTGTAGGCTCTCTGCCTTCCCAGCCCACGGCCAGACCAGGTAGACCCACTCAAATAAGGATGCACTGTGCTCCTCCACTCTTCCCAGGGTATATACTCCCATGCTCGACATCCTGAAGATGCCCTGGTTTCTGTTCCAGCTGATGCTAGCCTTCAGTACTCCTATCATACCAGCAGGGACACTATACAGCCAGCCATTCCTGCCAAAATGGCAGAATAGTGGCGTAGCACCCCTACTGGACAATGATGACAGATTTTACTCTTGATCTTAGCCAAAAGGCTGAGAAGTGATAATACGGCTAATAGAGATGAGCTGTGGAAAAGGAATTTTGCACAACAAAGGGGGGGGGGGCTGTTTAACTTTATTGCTATCGCAAGGTTCCCTTTATAGAGACATCATGTGTCTATTAGACCCTCCAATATATATTTTTTGTCCTCTGCTGCAGCTAATCAGCCATGGCAGCATTGGAATGATGGCATTGAACCCATAATTGACTGCTTCTGGGCTCATTCATCATAGAGAAGACCAGGGAATGGATGTTCCCCAAGATCCTCCTAATTTCCATTCTGAAAGCATTGACTATGGTCCCAGGCTCCCACTGAGTGGGCCACAAGTGGTCGCATAGCTGCAGGTGGCTGCCTGCATCCTAGAAACTACTGAAACTGCTACCTGCCAATTTGTTTCATATAGTAAACGAGCCAGTCAACATCCCACATCGCTTATCAGCCTTTTGGCTTAGATCACTGTATTTTACTACCTGTTCTGGGCCTGAGGCAATGAACGGTACCAGGTCCACTCAGCCTAAGGTTGCTTCCTCCTGCTGCTATTATGTGGACTGCTACCAGGAGGGCGCAAGAGTTATCACCAATCCCCACCATCCTTATGGTTGACGGTGGGATTGGCCGCCATAAGTGATGGCGGCAGGTGCTCCAGACACGCCAAATACAATGAGGCTGGTCTTTGGCATGTGGTTTGTACTTCATTCAGAAGGAGTTGATTGAGGAATTTTTGGGCATGGTGAGAAAAAGCATTTCCTGCATGCAGTGTTTCTCTAGCACCGGATTGTATGATGTTACTTTCTGGAAGAGGGAGGACCTGCAAACATGTCTCATGCTGAAAGACAAAAAAGAAAGGGAGGAAATGCTGGAGGAGATCACCTTCCTCTTCAGTGAGACCAAAATGTGGGTGCCCCTTACTGTGCACATGTTTAATCCTTGTGACAAAGAAATCTGAAGTTTATTTGTTACGCTACTGCGAGTCTGTGTCTACTGGCCAAATTGACAAATGTCCTGAGCACTTTTAATGGACATTCGAAACTCTGGGTGGTGTTTAGGGTGGGCCCAGAGGGAATAGGTGGCAGCGGCAGTCGTCTCAAGCCTTCTCTACTGGGAGTAATTGAGGGGTACTTATGGCACCCTGGGCAGTTCTGCAGACAATGTTCTTCATTCAGCCACGCAAAAGACCATTGTGGAAATGGACAAGTATGCCGTAACTGTTTCAAGCCAAGCCACAAAGCTGTGTAGACAGTGTCCGAAAGCTTCAGAGGTCTCGGTTGGAGTAGCCTCAAGTAAGGATGAAGGTGACAAGGGCGCAGAAAAGAAGATGATGTTGTATGCTGATGTGACCAAAGGGGATGCCCGGGTAGGTGCAGTGAACTCCAAAGAAGGCAAAGTAGGGCTAGGCATTGCTTACTTAACTGTGGAAGGTGAGTCAGGTCCAGTGGCGGCTGGAGGTCAAATCTTGACTCGCACTAGCACACTTCCCTTTGCGTCTCGCAGTCAATCAATGGATTGATCACAGCAGCGATATGGGATTCCACTACACACCACCCCCCTGGGCGTGATAGGTGGCGATCCTTGCACTACCACCACTCCCCTATCCCCCCTCCACGCAATCCATGGCCTCCTTACCTTACCTACGCTTGAGCCCAAGGAGAAAATGAGGAAAATGGAGGAGGCAAAGCTTGGAATGACCAGTGGCAAACCAGAGGAATGGTCCAGAACTTGGCATGAAAGGCCAGAGGTAAATCTTCTAAGAGGGATAAATGGCAGGAACGTGATCCCACTACCTCATCTCTTTTAGTTGCAATTGAGAGTCTCCTCTCTTAACGTCAGAAGTATTGGATCTGCATAAAGAAGGGCCATATCTTGTCCTGCTATATTTCTGACATTTTCTGTTTGCAGGGATGTAATATGAGAGAGGAGCCAAGTGTAGCCATGTGCTCCGTTGGGAGTAGCTAGTAGTAGTGGTTCATCTGATAGTTGCCCTCAATCTCACCATACATCACACATCCAGAGACACTGACCAGACCGGCACTTGTTTTTGTTGTATTATTTAGGGGAAATAACGTGGATGGGGATAAGGGGTGACTGTGGGTTGCCCACAGGATTATAGTACACAAACTCAATATACAGTCCTGTATATGCACACTTTCACTGCAGACTGGCAGGGTGGAGTAGTTGGGAAAATTAAGTTGTTTCTGGGCGGTAGGGCTCCCAGTATTATTTTGGGTGATTTTAATTGTATTTTGCATGTGTGGTATAGGTATGGGGATGGGGAATGTGTTGGTGGTGGTGATGTGAACAAATCAGGAAGTAGCTGGGGATAATTTTGTGGTTATTTGGTTTAAGGGATATGGTGGAGGGCGATGGTTATACATACTTTAGTGATAAGGGTTGTATCCAATACAAAATGAGTTTTTGCTTTTTTGTCCAAAATGTTAGATTTTAGATTCTTTCTAATCTGGTGGAAGCCTTTCATGGACCGTGGCCGAGTTGAATGTACTTTGAGTATGAAAACAGAGGTAATGTATGGGAAAGGGTTGTGGAAGTTGAATGTGGAGTTGTTGGAGGATGAAAGGGTTAAGAATGAGTATGTTGTTTTGTTTGTTCTCACCTTAACTGCTTCCCGACCGCGTGCCGTCTTTTCACGGCGGCAGTCGGGGAGCCCTGCGCGAATCGGCGTAAATAAGCGGCGATTCGCATTTGGCCACCAGGGGGCGCGCGCGCCCCCGCCGCACTCCTGGGGAGTGTGCCCGCGGCTCGGGCGGACCCGATATCCGCCGGCGAGCCGCGATGAGCGGCTACAGGGAAAAGAACGGGGAACCACCAATGTAAACACGGCGGTTCCCCGCCCTGTCAGTGGGGTATGAGAGATCTACTGATCCCTGTCACTGGGATCAGTTAGATCTCTCATGCCCATGTTAGCCCAACCCCCCCACAGTAAGAACACACCCAGGGAACACAGTTAACCCCTAGCTCTCCCCCCCAGGTTAACCCCTTCACTGCCAATGACATTTATACAGTAATCAGTGGACATTTAAATTTCTGATCGCTGAATAAATGTCATTGGTCCCAAAAAAGTGTCAAAATGTTCCGACATGTCCGCTGCAATATTGCAGTACCGCTAAAAATCGCAGATCACCGCCGTTACTAGTAAAAAATAAAAACCCCAGAAATGAATTCTCACCATCCGTAAACGCGGCCACTTTTGCGCAAACCAATCAATAAACGCCGATTGCAATTTTTTTTATCGCAAATATGAGGAAGAATATAAATCGGCCAAAAACGGTGAAAAAAAATGTTTTTTTATATTTTTTTTTTGGATTTGAATTTTAGCAAAAAGTAAGAAATTTGGGTTTTTTTGCAAAATGGTTGCTCTTCTTTTGTTTATAGCGGCGATAAGAAATGACGCAGAGGCGATCAAATACCACCAAAAGAAAGCTCTATTTGTGGGAAAAAAAGGACGCAAATTTTGTTTGGGTACAACATCGCACGACCGCGCAATTGTCAGTCAAAGCGACGCAGCGCCGAATCGCAAAAAGTGCTCTGGTCCTAAAGCTGCAAAACCTTCCGGTTGGTAAGTGGTTAAGAGAAGGAAGAACGATTTTATGAGTGTGCTTGAGTGGTAGGAATGGGTAAAAATAAAAACTAAGGTGTTTTTTTTTTTAAGCACATGATTAGAGCCTGAGGCTCTAATTGGCTTTAAAAAGGGTGAGCTTGTGGTGCAGAGCCCTGAGCCCACCCAGTTGTGTGACAATAGCAAATTAATATTCGCTATTGGAAGATACAAAAAATGACACGGAATGGCGCTGCCGAATATCGATAGTGATTACCATGCACTGAGTATAATGACTTCTTTTGTGGATCCCCCAATGATATGTGGGAAATGTGTGTATATAAATATTAAAAACGAAAAACTGCAATCTGATGTAAAGTGAATGGAATTAATGGATAAAATAGAATAAATAATGTACTGTGGCGCAGCCTTGCCTCAAACTCCTTGGGAGTGTGGATAACAAATGAAAAAATGGAGACAACTGGCGCTGCCTAAAATCATTGAAAAGGAGCGTGCAAAACTAACCATATGTGAAAATCCATTAAAATAAAAGAGACCACCTGTTGTAGGATTGCCGGTGATCCGTGATGCATACTGTATTGCTGTGCCAGACCAAACAGTCTATTCCTTACCGCGGTCCGCGATCATATAAGAGAATAGAGAAGGCACAGTCAATGTATGCAAAGTAAATAAAGCACCAAAGTGCCTCTGTGACTTACGTCCGAAGACGTTGGATGACGAAACGCGTAAGACGGAGCCTGAGACGTCAGAATGCTCACCCACTCACTCGGCTAGTAACAACACAGAGATTCCTTTGACTGGCTACCGCACGGTGGCATAGGAAGGCTCGTCTGACTTCACTTAAGCGTAAGTCACAGAGGCACTTTGGTGCTTTATTTACTTTGCATACATTGACTGTACCTTCTCTATTCTCTTATATGATCGCGGAACGCGGTAAGGAATAGACTGTTTGGTCTGGCACAGCAATACAGTATGCATCACGGATCACCGGCAATCCTACAACAGGTGGTCTCTTTTATTTTAATGGATTTTCTCATATGGTTAGTTTTGCACGGTCCTTTTCAATGATTTTAGGCAGCGCCAGTTGTCTCCATTTTTTCATTTAATATTCACTATTGTCTTTCTGATTCTCATCCTGGCCAATCAGGAAGTGGGTCCTGAGACCCGATTGGCCAGGGAGTCTTAGGACTCCCGGCCAATCAGGTCTCAGGACCCACTTCCTGTTCAGCTGGGATTAGAAGCAACGGTCCTGGAGCAAGGAGTAGCTGTAGCGAACAGCAACCCTACCCCGGATCCTCATCATCTGCCTCCTAAGGTAAGGAAGCCTCTGATCGCTGTCTTCCTGTCCATCTCCCACATGGGGGGATCGCCGCCTTCCCCTCTGTGTCCCCAGGGGGGGGCATGGCATTGGTTTGCTGCCCCCCCCTAAAATATTTAGCACCAGCCGCCACTGGGGGGAGAATGTTGGTAATGAGTTGGTGGCAAGGGAAAAATGAAGGGTGTTTTTGGAATGGAGGGGGGAAAGAGATTGTATCATAGGCAAAAATGGTGGTGAAGGAGAACAATAAAAAAATGTGCAAGTTTCTTCTGTAACCACTTGCTTACTGGGCACTTAAACCCCCCTCCTGCCCAGACCAATTTTCAGCTTTCAGCGCTGTCGTATTTTGAATGACAATTGCACGGTCGTGAAACGTTGTACCCAAACAAAATTTTTGTAATTTTTCCCCCACAAATAGAACTTTCTTTCGGTGGTATTTGATCACCTCTGCTTCATTTCTGATTGCCGCTATAAACAAAAAAAGAGCGTCAATTTTGCAAAAAAACCCAATATTTCTTACTTTTTGCTAAAATACAAATTAAAAAATATAAAAAATTAAAAAAAGAAAAAATATTCTTACTCATATTTTTAGTAAAATAAAATCGCAATCGGCGTTTATTGATTGGTTTGCGCAAAAGTTATGGCGTCTACAAACTATGGGAATTGATTTATGGCATTTTTATTATTTTTTTTTTTTTACTAGTAATGGCAGCGATCTGCAATTTTTATCAGGACTGCAATATTGGGGCGGACATGTCGGACATTTTTTACACTTTTTTGGGACCAATGACATTTATACAGCGATCAGAAATTTAAATATCCACTGATTACTGTGTAAATGTCATTGGCAGGGAAGGGGTTAACCTGCAGGGGGCAGTGAAGGAGTTAACTGTGTTCCCTCATTATGTTCTAACTGTGTGGGGGTGGGGCTGGCCGGGACATAACAGATCTAACTGATCCTAATGACAGTGATCAGTAGATCTGTTATGTTCCCTTCACAGAACGGAGAACCGCTGTGTTTACATCGGCGGTTTCCCATTCTGCAGCTCTGTCAGGCGATCGTGGGTCTCGAGCGGACATCGAGTCCGCCAAACCCGCGGGCACTCCCACGCCGACAGCGTGCCAGGACCGTGCACAGAGGACGACGTTCATGGACGTCGTCCCGGAAATTCAGATCCGTGCTGGAGCCGTACTTTGGCTATAGCGTGGATCTGAAGGAGTTAAGAAACTGTATGGTGGGAAGGTGGACATGTCTGGGGTGTTTGAAAAGAATGAGTGTGAAGTGAAGGAGAATAAGAAAATGAGTGAGGAGTTTGGAAGCTGTATTATGATATATTTACTGACAGATATAGGGATGGGAAATGTAAAGTAGTTGGAGCAGGTGGAGGAGTGCCTGGATATGGAAAATAAGTAAATGTTAGGTGAAAATGTGAGAAAAGAGGAGGTGGATGAGTGTATAAAAGGCATGAAGAAAGGAAAGATTCCTGGGAGTGATGGATTGTCAGTTGAGTTTTATTGTATGTTTTGGAATGTAATCTGAGATTATGTGTATGAGGTGTGGACTCCCATGCCCCACACGAAAGATGGATGGGACAGCTGCGATCAGGGCATTACCTTTGGAGTCAGGGGAAATAAAAAGCCGGGCTGTTGATTCTCCTCCCGGTTGAACAGGAGGTGTGTCCTGAGACACGATTGGCCAGGTTGTCCTAAGACTCCCTGGCCAATTGATTTACAGGAACTGCTTGCTGATTGGCCAGGAGGAGAATCAGGAAGACAATAGCGAATATTATTTGCTATTGTCCCACAACTGGGTGGGCTCGGGGCGCAGTGATCTGCGCCCCAAGCCCACCCTTTTTTGAAGCCAATTAGAGCCTCAGGCTCTAATCATGTGCTTCAAAAAAAAAAAAAACATTGAAATCCATGCTTCTGGCACCCTGCATGTAGATGAGGGGGCCAGGCGCATGGATTGAGGGGGGTGCCCCTTATGGACGGGCCGCCATTGAGTGTCATTATGCTAAGTACTTCCCTGTCCTGCTAATGCTCAAATAATACATATTTCCAATCTCTTTTAGTTTGATGTAACAACACTAATAATAATTATAATAAAGATACTCACAGTAATTGAACAGGTGACTGGTGAGGATGACCAAACTCAGGAAGGCCAATATTTGGAGGGACCCCAGGATTAGTAACACCCGGTGCTGTGTACTCACTACAGACAGAAAGGATAGTAAATAATCCTGCGTGTATTGCCGCTATAATAATCTTCCAGAATTCTTATCTCACATAAAGACATTTTATATTCATCCCGGATCATCTGTGTTATACTATATATCTATATCACATCATGTTATTTCATATATGTCTATTTATTATCTCATGGAGTATACAGTATAAAATATTTAGCTGTGAAAGTTATACAAAAGCATGACAACCAATGAGATGCTGGCTTTTATTACCTCTATACAGATATCGTAAGAGGTGATATCTGATTGGTGCTCTGGTTTATAGATCTATTATAGCAGTATTAGTAGACATGTGTCCTACAAATGGAGACTGGAGTCTCTAATGGATTAAGAGGATACCCCTCATGTTAATAACCTACCTTTGGCTATCGGTGAATTCTTCATCGGTCCACTAAAAGACTTCATAACCACATATGCATTGTCCTCACTAAGTTGATCTGTAGAGGAACAGAGACCTTCATATGAAAACCTTAGATTCCAGGGAGGATATTCAAGCAATGCAGTACAGATATAATGGAGTGCTGTGAGTGCAGTTTATACTTTCCACTCAGTATTCCTTCCATCAGACTGATGGCATCATCTCACCCTAGGCCAGTGGTTCTCAACTCCGGTCCTCGGGACCCACTAACAGGCCAGGTTTGCATGATAACTGAAATACATCACAGGTGATATAATTTGCTGCTCAGTGATTGCAGCATTCTAGTCTGCATCTCCCCAAGGTAATACTTAAAATCTGGCCTGTTGGTGGGTCCTGAGGACAGGAGTTGAGAACCACTGCCCTAGGCCATGGGTGCTCAACCTGTGGCCCTCCAGCTGTTGTGGAACTGCAAGTCACATCATGTAAAGAAAGATAGGGCACTCTGGGTAACAAGAGGACTTTCTCAAACAGAACATATATGCTTCAAAACGCATGACCGCCCACTTTGACATCACGTCCGGGTACCTGCGTTCCACACTGGTCCCAATAGCATGCCTTTTCTTTCTGGATTGGTAATACACTGCTCTCCACCGCTGGATGACTGGCCCTCCACCTGCAGCTGTCACATCCTCAGGAGTCATTCCGCTGGAGGCTACAGTACTTATGATGAGCTTTCATACCACATATATCTTGTAAGGGTTTTTAACCACTCTTTCTCATTAAAAGTTTTAAATACTGCACTTAGAAGCACCTCCTTTCCATCTCTGCCTTTGGGGGTCATGCTTGTAACTGTCAGCCTTGCAATGCCCTCATGGGACTTGCAGTTTGGCAACAGCAGGAGGTCCTCAGGTTGAGCACCCATGCCCTAGGCAAAGTCCCTGACTGGAGCTCAAGGAGGACTTTACATGATAAAAGTTGGAACTTTTCTGAAGAACAATATTGTTATTGAATATTCTGATGCCAGAAATGTATTCATGGAGACTTGTAGAGTAACCAAGAGTTCCACCTTGTTATTTATCCAATAATACATATTATGATAGATGGGCCAACATAAATTAATAAAAATACATTTTACATTGCATTTTATAGGCAGAGATTATTAGAATTAGATTTTATGATCGCAAAGTATGTGATACCTGCACCCAAATTTTAGTATTAAGGTGGGGAGTGTGTTTGAGACACTGACCCTTTTTACTGATTTTTTTAAAATTTGTTATTATTATTATTACATTTAAAAAAATGCAACATTAAAAAAAAAATCATGTTTCATTTTGTATATTACTTTTCAATGCTAATAATGACGCATCTTCTGCCTGCAAGTATGACACCAATGCTGTGGGAAGGCCCTCTCTGTTTGAGGCATCTCAGGTACATGGTCTCTGTCCTCTGGTCCTCAGCCTGGTCCTCTAGTCCCAGTTCTCCTCTGCTGCCCTCTGCAGACTGGGGTATCCATAGGTGCTACATGCAAAAGAACAAAAGAGGGCGCAGCACTCCCCCATCCTACCACTCTCTAGAGCAGGGTTTTTCAACCAGGGTTCCATGGAGAGAGATTGCTAGGGGTTCCTTGAGCAATGGTCAATTTCTACCTCTCAGATAAATTCCCAATGACATCATTGATATGTTTAGCTATCTGTAAGGGGGTAATTCTTCCCAATGATCACAAGTGAAAGGAGCATTCTTCCCATTGACCATCACACTAATGTATCATGAGTAGAGTTGAGCGAACTTCTAGAAGTTCGGGTTCTGCTGGTTCGGCCGAACTTCGGGACAAAGTCCCTATTCGGGTCCGGACAGAACCCGAACTTTGTCCCGGACCCCGAATCCCATTGGAATCAATGGGAACCCGAACTTTTAGGCACAAAAATGGCTGTAAAAAAGTCCTGGAAAGTCCTAGAGGTCTGCAAAAAGACGGAAAATGGGGGTAAGGGTGGGACAAGTGCCCTACAAAGAAATGGGGACAGGGAAATAACTTTAAATATTTTTAAAAAAATAAAAACATAAAAAAAATCAAAAATGGAGGTTAAATTTCAATAAAGGGACAGGGGTAAAGAAACATCCCGTGAACAGGGTGGGAATGGGGGTAAAAGGCAGAAAAACGTCTGGAGATCCTGAAAGGTCCTGAAAAAATGTCGGTAAAAACACGGATTTTCAAGCCCAAGGGTAACTAAGGTTACCCTAAGCCCCAGGCCCTGTTTCAAGCCCAAGACAGGCCTGGGCTTATCCCTGAAACAGGGCTTCAAGCCGGCTTGGTCGTCTTGGGCTTGAAGATCTTCAAGCGAGTTGAGATGAGTACTATGTAATCACACTACCAGTTACCCTTCTTACGAGGAAAGTGAACACTA
>BLSH010049688.1:92072-103554 GCA_018402905.1 Glandirana rugosa
CCTACAACATGGTTACAAATACATGTCCTGCCGCCACAATTACCGTTGACGCACCGATATCCCGGGGTGATTGAACCAATCACAACAAACCTGGGTTATTTTTAGCAGGAGTTCTAACCCCAAAAAGGGAGGTTCCTTTTAGGTTCCACCCGAGTGGGGCCCTATAGCCACGCAGTTGCCATTAACACCGCCGTCCTGTACATAAACATTGGTACAACATCCTTACGCAAATACAGTCTAGGGACACAAAAAAAAAAAAAGAGAGAGACATACAAAACAATTGTTGATTGGTAAGGGGGCAAAAAAGACCCTCCTTCCCCCATCAAATCTCCTTTATCTGTCTGAAATGAAGCAGTTGAGATCAAATTCGACATTTAAGCCCACAGGTTTGAGGACCCCCATCTAAAAAATCCAATAGGATTCCCTGCGGCTTAAATGTCAGATGAAATTGCCACCCCGCCAATGTCGGGATACCTTTTCTATTCCCCAGAATTTAAGGCCCCTAGGGTCTTTATGATGACATAGTTTAAAATGTTTGGATACGCTGTGGGTGGTACGTCCTTTAATGATATTATTAACATGTTCAGCGATCCTGACATGAAGTGCCCTTGAAGTGCGGCCTACATATTGTAGGCCACATTGACATTCAAGCATATAAACTACCCCTTTGGTACTGCAGGTAATCAGATCTTTGATGTCATATTGTTTATTTGTGGCCCTTGAGGTAAACTGTTTTCTTTTCTTAATATTTCCACTGGCTCCCTTGCAGGCAGCACATCTGCCGCATGCGTAGAAGCCGGACAAAAATGAAAACAATTTATTCTCTTGATTTTTAGGGGGGTCTATTACTCCCGGTGCTAACATATCACGTAAAGTGGGGGCTTTTTTATATATAAAGCTGGGGTGCTCTGGAAGCACAGGCCCCAAAATTCTGTCACCCTTTAGAATAGACCAATGTCTTTTCACTATTTTTTCAAAGGATTTGTATTGTACATTATACTCCAACACCATCCTATACTCCATCTTAGAGGTGGATTTGTTATCTTTAGACCTAGTGATGATGGAATTACGGTCCATTTTTTGGACTTTCTTAAGTTCTTCCTCAATTATATTTTTTTGGTAACCTTTTTGTTGGACAACAAAAAGGTTACCAAAAAAATATAATTGAGGAAGAACTTAAGAAAGTCCAAAAAATGGACCGTAATTCCATCATCACTGGGTCTAAAGATAACAAATCCACCTCTAAGATGGAGTATAGGATGGTGTTGGAGTATAATGTACAATACAAATCCTTTGAAAAAATAGTGAAAAGACATTGGTCTATTCTAAAGGGTGACAGAATTTTGGGGCCTGTGCTTCCAGAGCACCCCATCTTTTTTATATAAAAAAGCCCCCACTTTACGTGATATGTTAGCACCGGGAGTAATAGACCCCCCTAAAAATCAAGAGAATAAATTGTTTTCATTTTTGTCCGGCTTCTACGCATGCGGCAGATGTGCTGCCTGCAAGGGAGCCAGTGGAAATATTAAGAAAAGGAAACAGTTTACCTCAAGGGCCACAAATAAACAATATGACATCAAAGATCTGATTACCTGCAGTACCAAAGGGGTAGTTTATATGCTTGAATGTCAATGTGGCCTACAATATGTAGGCCGCACTTCAAGGGCACTTCATGTCAGGATCGCTGAACATGTTAATAATATTATTAAAGGACGTACCACCCACAGCGTATCCAAACATTTTAAACTATGTCATCATAAAGACCCTAGGGGCCTTAAATTCTGGGGAATAGAAAAGGTATCCCGACATTGGCGGGGTGGCAATTTCATTCGACATTTAAGCCGCAGGGAATCCTATTGGATTTTTGAGATGGGGGTCCTCAAACCTGTGGGCTTAAATGTCGAATTTGATCTCAACTGCTTCATTTCAGACAGATAAAGGAGATCCGATGGGGGAAGGAGGGTCTTTTTTGCCCCCTTACCCATCAACAATTGTTCTGTATGTCTCTTTTTTTTTTTTTTTTTTTTTGCTCCTAGTCTGTATTTGCGTTAGGATGTTGTACCAATGTTTATGTACAGGACGGCGGTGTTAATGGCAACTGCGTGGCTATAGGGCCCCACTAACTTGGTTAGTGTTTTTTGGACCCAATAAAAATCGTCCTCAAGATTGGGGTTCTTTTCCCTCCAAGGAAAATCCAAGGTGGGCTACATAAATAGATTTTTAATGTTTGCAGATCACTAGGGGTTAATGGAGGTCCGTTGTTCTCTGAGTGTTTTTTAATAAATCATGAGGATTATTATTATTTTCCATTTTTTATTCATTTTTCATATGTTTTTAATATATAAAAAGACAGTAATTGGGTATTACTTGAATAGATGAAATGTGCAATAATAGATTGATGTTTTAAAAACATCTTGATAATTTTTTAGCAATAAATTTTCTGTAGGAGAGAATCCGCAGAGAGGGATGTATATATAAAGTTACCTCCGGAGACACGAGCTAAATGGGCGGGCCTATACATGCAACTTCACGCTGAGTGAATGGGAGGGCTCCCCGCTGAATCAATTAGACTCTCAGAGGTCACATTAGCATATTAACTCGAGTAGGAAGGGGAAGGGGCGGGTCCCGTATACGTCATCGGCACAGATGGAACGCAGATTCTGTTTCCGTCTCTGCTATTATGCAGAGAGACATACGAGATGCCGGGGAGAAAGAGGCGAGCATGCGCAGATCGACCATCTAGATGGAACGCATAGAGCCTTTCCGCCTCCCACTGCCTGCTCCTAAACACTTCCGGGTTTCTTTTTACTGTCCGCGCAATGCTTCTAGTTGCAGCCGGTGTATCAAATCAATATGACTATATAAGTAAGGCACTTCTGGCTGGCTCCATCTCATGCTGAGGAAGTCCACGTTGTACCGGACGTAACGCGTACGGAGGTGGAAGCCACGCCAGTTGCCAGTTCACACCGCTGCCCTATATATCAGTCATGCATGTACTTACACCAGTGGAGGTGTTGGAAAATGTGAGTAACAGTTTGTTTAATAAATATCGAGTGGTTTTATCAAACGGAGAGCACTAGATTTTGTTTTATTATTCTTTCACGTGCAATTTCTGTGGCATCTCCCCTGGACGGTGTTTGGAGGGACCTGACTGAACTATTCAGGAATAGATGATTCTACTGCAGGGATAATCTATATATGCTGTGTGACCCTCACGGGTCGAGTGGATGAGGTGAGAGGCTAAGAGTGTCTGTGGTGGCAGGATACACGTGTTCCCTCACCTGCATGTACTTAGAACTGCACGTGTTCTCACCAGTGGGACTTGTCGTTCTTTACTCTCCATAAGAAACCATGTTAATGGACGTTGCAATATATTATAATTTATACTCAGAGACATTTTTTGCGCTGCACTAAATTATTTGGATTATCTCTTCCATAAGGCTGGGAAACAGTAGTCTCTTAAGAAGCCACCTGATCCAGGTATCCAAGCTGACCAAACCCGGTAGTGTTGGATAACCATTATTAACACCAACGGATACCCAACTATTATAATCCACTTCCACCAGACTAGGTCTATTTAATACACTTCTGTTCAAAACCAAATTGTACTATTTATGTAAAAACTATAGAACACAGATGTTTTCAACCATGTTCTAATTGTTATTCACTTTATTTCCAATGAAGGTTGTTACATGACCTGATGTGCTGACTTACATATGTTCCCTTTACCTATGCAAATTGTTGTACTTGTTTGCTTCAAATAAAGCTTTTGGGGGAAAAAGGGGGGGGGGCACACCAGCCTCGTGCATTAACCAAGTCACCATTTATTTCCACTTAATATTAAGGACACTGGTCCACTATTACTTTATTGGGGTGTGCCTTTAAGCAAACCTCAGTAATCCAAAATGGCGCCTCTGTCAGCCTGTAATGCACACCTAGTCCAACAGGCAGAATTGTCCCTCTGCTGTGTTTTCGAGATGCTACTTTCAGTTCTGGCTCCAGAGTTGGACCCCCCTCTCTACTGATAGACTGAACTGGAACCAAATGTTATGGCTCCAAGAGCCTGGGATTTTCTGGCCAAAAAAACATAAAGCACTTCAGGCTCCTCCTGCAGCACACAGGCTGTTGGGATCTGTAGTTTGGAAAGACAGTCTTTCATTACATAGCTGCCACCTTGAGCAACACCTCCCAGGATTCCAGATGTTCAGCATTGAGGTTTATAGGCTTGTTATGACTTGGTTCTCCATTCCCAAGTACCTGGCTATATAAGTACTAAATGCGTTCCCGCCATTACCGCCGGTTGTGGCTCCAGCGTTCAGACTATCAGTAGAGAGGAGGGGGCAAACTCTGGAGCCGGAATCAGAAGTAGCGGCTGACATGTATAGCAGAGGGACACTTCTGCCTCTCGGACTCGGTGTGCATTCCAGCCTGAGAGAGGGGCCATTGTGGATTACTGGGGCTTGCTTTAAAGGCACAGCCCAATAAAGTAATAGTGGAAAAGTGGCCTTGATATTAAGTGGAGATGGGATAACTAATGTATTCAGAATGACATGTATATCCTGGCCCCTAATTCATTGCATATTCATTAAGGTAACCTGAATTTATATATTTTTCAAACACACATCACTACTGTTCTCTTAGTGGCAGGCCCGGGCTTGCCATAGGGCACACCGACGTTTGCCCGGTGGGCTGGGGCCTCCGGGCTGTATGTTCTAAGAACAGTGGCCTGTTGATGACCAGGCCACAAAGCAGGGGATAAGCAATGGCCACAGTACAGACCGTGGCCACTGCTCATTTCCCGCTATGAGGCCATGCCTAAAGCAGTACTGGTGCCAGATAACTAGGACATGGGAGAGAAGCACCGGCAGGGGACAGTAATCACCTGGGCTAGCCACTGGAGGTATACCTTCACTTAAGGGACAATGGTAGCCTCTCTTCTAACACTGGCCAGCACACTGTGGCAGCGGCACAGGGAGGAAGGTGAGTGCACTAAACTGACCTAGCGTGTGTTACAGTCAAAGTCCCGCTCTGTAGCAGCAGGGAAAGGGGGTGGATTCAGACCATCTCTTTACTGGACTGGAGCTGTCTCTTTGCTGGTCTAGGGTTGTCTCTTTGCTGGACTGGGGCTGTCTCTTTGCTGGTCTCGGGTTGTCTCTTTGCTGGACTGGGGCTGTCTCTTTGCTGGTCTCGGGTTGTCTCTTTGCTGGACTGGGGCTGTCTCTTTGCTGGACTGGGGCTGTCTCTTTGCTGGTCTCGGGTTGTCTCTGTACTGGACTGGGGCTGTCTCTTTGCTGGACTGGGGCTGTCTCTTTGCTGGTCTCGGGTTGTCTCTGTAATGGACTGGGGCTGTCTCTTTGCTGGACTGGGGCTGTCTCTTTGCTGGACTGGGGCTGTCTCTTTGCTGGTCTGAGGCTGTCTCTTTGCTGGACTGGGGCTGTCTCTTTGCTGGCCTGAGGCTGTCTCTTTGCTGGACTGGGGCTGTCTCTTTGCTGGCCTGAGGCTAACTTTTTGCTGGACTGGGGTTGTCTCTTTGCTGGTCTGAGGCTATCTCTTTGCTGGCATGGGGCTGTCTCTTTATTGGACTGGGGCTGTCTCTTTGCTGGACTGAGGCTGGCTTTTTTGCTGGACTGGGGCTGTCTCTTTGCTAGTCTGAGGCTGACTTTTTGCTGGACTGGGGCCGTCACTTTGCTGGTCTGAGGTTGTCTCTTTGCTGGTCTGAGGCTGTCTCTTTGCTGGTCTGAGGCTGTCTCTTTGCTGGTCTGAGGCTATCTCTTTGCTGGAATGGGGCTGCCTCTTTGCTGGAATGGTGCTGCCTCTTTGCTGGACTGGGGCTGTCACTTTGCTGGTCTGAGGCTGTCTCTTTGCTGGTCTGAGGCTGTCTCTTTGCTGGTCTGTGGCTGTCTCTTTGCTGGTCTGAGGCTATCTCTTTGCTGGAATGGGACTGCCTCTTTGCTGGACTGGGGCTGTCTCTTTGCTAGACTGGAGCTGTTTCTTTGCTGCATTGGGGAAAGTCTCTCAGGATGAATATCCCATCACCATCCACCCGCGCGAACACCTGTCACCCCCAATCTCCACCCTCTCCCCCAAGTATCGTTCTGCCCAATCTAAAATATCCAGGCCTATTTTTTTGCCCCAGTCCCGGCCTGCTTAATGGGTTCATGATTCGGCCAGGCATATGACAAGGGGACTTGATGACTAAAGAAAGGTTTTACACTATTTGGAGTATTTCTTTCCATGCCCTGGTGATTAACCCCATATAGGGATGATGCCGAGTTGACAACTATGTCATATAACCATCTGCTTCTGAGGAGAACCCTTGGAACTGCTCTTGGATGATCCAAGCTGGGCTATTTGGTTATAGGCTCTGTTGACCCTTCTTTAATTAGAGAGTCATATAAAGTTGGTTAGCTTGCACTTTTTCCATAAGAGGTGGTGGTGTCATGGAATATAATTCATGGGTGATGGATGCTCATTACAAACAGTATATATATGTATATGAACACTTAAGAAGAGGACTTCTCCTTTTTTGCATTTGAATTGAACTCCTTAGTTACCGGGGGGAAATTATGTTTTTTAATATTTATATTGTATATTATTGTGCTTACAATACAGTAGCCAGACTCTTTATGCTAAAATTGGAGTCACACTGTGCAGAACATCTCACGGTAGGGTCGCTGCTTCTGTCATTTACATTTTAATAGATTCATTCACTTTCGAGTGCTGTTTCCTTCCTAATTTTTGAGTAAATACAAGGATGTGTTACTATGGAATAAAAGTGTACATTTTAGTCCATAGTAAATTTATTTATAAATCAAATTAAGTTTTTTTTTTTTTCTTAATTTTGCACTTTTAAATGTGACACTAAAAAAAAAAAAAAAATCCAAAAAAAAAAAAAAAATGTTAATAAAGTTAGAGTAACCTAAGAATTATTATTATTATTATTATTATTATACAGGATTTATATACTGCCAGCAGGTTGTGCAGCACTTTACATGCTAGTAAAGTAGAGGCCAATTTTATTTACTTTTCTTACTTGTCAGGTTGCTTCAACTGACATCGTATTGTAGCTCACCTCTTTTATCTTAGCTTAGTGATTGTGTTGAAAATTCATATATATATAAAGGGGGATATGATCACCATGTATAAATACATAAGGGGGGATATGATCTCCATGTATAAATACATAAGGGGGATATGATCTCCATGTATAAATACATAAGGGGGGATATGATCACCATGTATAAATACATAAGGGGGATATGATCTCCATGTATAAATACATAAGGGGGATATGATCTCCATGTATAAATGCATAAGGGGGGATATGATCACCATGTATAAATACATAAGGGGGATATGATCTCCATGTATAAATGCATAAGGGGGGATATGATCACCATGTATAAATACATAAGGGGGATATGATCTCCATGTATAAATACATAAGGGGGGATATGATCTCCATGTATAAATACATAAGGGGGATATGATCACCATGTATAAATACATAAGGGGGGATATGATCTCCATGTATACATACATAAGGGGGATATGATCTCCATATATGAATACATAAGGGAGGATATGATCTCCATGTATAAATACATAGGGGGGATATTATCTCCATGTATAAATACATAAGGGGGGATATGATCACCATGTATAAATACATAAGGGGGATATGATCTCCATGTATAAATACATAAGGAGTCCCTATAGTGACCTTGGTGAACAGTTATTCACTTGTAGGTCATTACAGAGAACAATGCACTCTTTACTACTGGAGAAAAATAGATTTAACCTTTAAATAAGGAAATTATTCTTCACAGTAAGAGCTGTGAAGAATGGAACTTAGACTCCCATAGGTTATAGTTCTGGACAGCTCAGTAGATTGTTTTTAGAAAAGGAAGTTGGATTAATTCCTAAGTACATAGAATATAACTGACTATTAACATACGTTATGTAATAACACCAGAGGGCATTGGTCCAGGGAATATAGGATGGCTTTAGGGGATCAGAAACATTTTGTTCTTGGAGAAAACCAAACCTTTCTTTATAAGATTTTTTTTATTTCCGTTGGATGATTTGTAACTTTTTTTTTTGCACTAAAATTAAACAAATTTAACAAAATGCTGAAAGAAAAACAAATAAGGGAAGTCCATTGATTAAACAAATTTTAAGGATATTAAATGTTATTTTATCAGGATTTCTGCTCCACCCCCCCCCCCACCGATATGATTTCATGATTTACCACCTACCTGGCCCCATCTCCAGTTTTTCAGCTCCCCTCATTGCGCGCTGCGTCCTGATGCTCTGCATAACCTTCGTCTTCAACATTTGTGGTTTTTATCTTTATGTTCTTCTTAAAATAAGTTGTTCCCCTTGCTTTTCAGTTCCAGGAAAACTCTCACAAATAATCAAAGGGGAAGTTCGAAGAGTTCAACAATATTCCGTATAATATTACTGCAGAAAAACGCGTCCACGCTCAAAAACAGGATATTTAATCTCAGCGGATTCTGGACTCTGATTGGTTTATAATAAATTATTGTGCATTCCTCCCCATCAAAAATAATATTTAAGAAAAAGATTGTTTTTCTTTAACCGGTTCCCCACCGCGCGACGTCTTTTTACGGCGGCAGTGGGGGAGCCCTGTGCGAATCGCCGTAAATAAGCGTCGATTCGCATTTGGCCACCAGGGGGCGCGCGCACCCGCCGCACTCCTGGGGAGTGTGCCCGCGGCTCGGGCGGGCCCGATGTCCGCCGGCGAGCCGCGATGAGCGGCTACAGAGAAAGGACGGGGAACCGCCGATGTAAACACGGCGGTTCCCCGCCCTGTCAGTGGGGCATGAGAGATCTACTGATCCCTGTCACTGGGATCAGTTAGATCTCTCATGCCCATGTTAGCCCAACCCCCCCACAGTAAGAACACCCAGGGAACACAGTTAACCCCTAGATTGCCCGCTGCAGGTTAACCCCTTTACTGCCAATGACATTTATACAGTAATCAGTGGACATTTAAATTTCTGATCGCTGAATAAATGTCATTGGTCCCAAAAAAGTGTCAAAAATGTTCCGACATTTCCTCTGCAATATCGCATTACCGCTAAAAATCACAGATCGCCGCCATTACTAGTAAAAAATTAAAAAAAATAAAAACCCCAGAAATTAATTCTCATCATCCGTAAACGCGGCCACTTTTGCGCAAACCAATCAATAAACGCCGATTGCGATTTTTTTTTTTATCGCAAATATGAGGAATTATATAAATCGGCCAAAAACTGTGAGAAAAAATGTTTTTTTATATTTTTTTTTGGATTTGAATTTTAGCAAAAAGTAAGAAATTGGGATTTTTTGCAAAATTGTTGCTCTTCTTTTGTTTATAGCGGCGATCAGAAATGACGCAGAGGCGATCAAATACCACCAAAAGAAAGCTCTATTTGTGGGAAAAAAAGGACGCAAATTTTGTTTGGGTACAACGTCGCACGACCGCGCAATTGTCAGTTAAAGCGACGCAGCGCCGAATCGCAAAAAGTGCTCTGGTCCTAAAGCTGGAAATCCTTCCGGGGCTGAAGTGGTTAACCCCTTCAGCCCCAGAAGGTTTCATCCACTTCCTGGCCAGAGCATTTTTTGTGATTCGGCGCTGCGTCGATTTTATCTAACAATTGCGCGGTCGTGCGACATTGTACGCAAACAAAATTAGCGTCCTTTTTCCCCACAAATAGAGATTATTTTTGGTGGTATTTGATCACCCCTGCAGTTTTTTTTTTACACTATAAACAAAAAAAGACCGACAATTTTGAAAAAAAAAAACAATTTTTTTTTTACTTTCTGCTATAAAACATCCAATAAAAAATGTAAAAAAAAAATGAATTTCTTCATCAATTTAGGCCGATATGTATTCTGCTACATACTTTTGGTAAACAAAAATTCCCAATAAGCGTGCATTGATTGGATTGCGCAAAAGTGATAGCGTCTACAAACTATGGGATAGATTTATGGACTTTTTATTTTTTCTATATTTTTTACCAGTAATGGGGCGGCGATCAGCGATTTTTAGCAGGACTGCGACACTGCAGTGGATAAATCTGACACTAAAGCCTCCTACACACGGGACGATGATCGTACGTACGATCGTCTCAAATCGTATGTTGGATAATGTAACTTGCATACTGACTGCACTACACGATCGTACGACCACAGAAAGAACGTTCAGGGGCATGTAATTAGCATCCGGCCGTTCCTGACTTCTGAGCATGCGTGTTTTGCACAATACAACTTGTTGTACCAACTGCTCTGTACACATGATACAACGGTCGTACGACCGCTTGTTGGTACGACCGAGTTTTCTAGTCTGCTCGTACAACCCTTGTACGACCGTCGTATGTCGTCTGTTCTAATCGCGCATACAAACGATCGATTACCCATACAATGGTCATTCGTACGACCTGTTGTATACGATCGTCGTCCCGTGTGTACGAGGCTTTAGGGGTTGATTTACTAAAGCTGGAGAGTGCAAAATCTGGTGCAGTTCTGCAAGCTTCCAGTTTTCTTTGTCAGAGCTTAATTGAAGGAGCTGAAGTTAGATGCTTATTGGCTACTATGCACAGCTGCACCAGATTTTGCACTCTCTAGCTTTAGTAAATCAACCTCTAAGTGACACTTTTTGGGGACCAGTGACACCAATACAGTGATCAGTGCTAAAAAAATGCACTGTCACTGTACTAAGGACACTGGCAAGGAAGGGGTTAACATCAGGGGAGAAATGTGTGCCTAGGGAGTGCTTTCTAACCGTGTGGGGGATGATTTGACTGGAGGAAGTGAAAGATCCATGTTTCTGCTTAGCAGGAACACAAGATCTCCCTCTCCCTCATTGACAGAACGGCGATCTGCCTTGTTTCCTTAGGCAGACCACAGTTCTTGCTCTCTATGAACGATTGCCGGGTTTGCGGCAGACATTGCATCCACCGGACCCGCTGATTGGTCTTCATGTGTCCAATCACAGCGGGAGCAGGTCGCTGGCGGTGGACCCGGCAGAAGCGAACAATGTACAGGTATGTTGTTTCGCGCAGCCCGGCCACCGGGCCACAGTATATCTGCGGTGGACGATCCGGAAGTAGTTAAATCATAAATATTTATACAGGGTGGGCCATTTATATGGATACACCTTAATAAAATGGGAATGGTTGGTGATATTAATGACACCGGGCCACCGGCCCGACGCGCTTTGTTGTATGGACATGTAACAAGCGAAGACGGCCCAGGTGGCGGTCGCTGGACGAGGGCGACACTAACCTGTGTACTTCTGGTTAGTCGCCCAGGCCACCTACGTTACAGACGGCGTTTGGGCCGTTAGCAAGTATCTCTCGTTCTTGACACCAGACGGATTCCTTTGTTCCGTCTAGCGGCAAGACAGTTACTCCCTCTCCCTCTAGAACACAAGGACGATTCGTCTTTGTACCTAGAAAGTGAAGGAGGTCAGTTT
>BLSH010049688.1:123335-136386 GCA_018402905.1 Glandirana rugosa
TCCCCCCCCCCCCCCCCTCTTCTTTTCTCTGACTTTTTCTCCTCTCCCCTCTTTTTTCTCTCTACTTTGAATGTATTTGCTCAAATACCAGAATCGTAATATGTAATGCTCTAACAAATGCCTATATACATATGTCTAGCAGTGATGTTGCACCTCTTTCTATATTGTATATTTGGTTGCCCTGAAGGCAGCACCATAGAGTATTATTGTTATAGTATTGCTTTCAGTTTTATGTTGTGTCAAAAGATACGTCTCAGATTTGCTGTAACAAACTACTGTCTAAACTCTGAAATAATAAACATATTGTGAAAAAAAAAAAAAAGAGTACTGCACCCTGAGCCCACCCAGTTGTATGACAATAGTGAATTAATATTGGTGATTCTCCTCCCGGTCAATCAGGACATGGGTCCTGATGCCCAATTGGCCAGGGAGTCTTAGGACTCCCGGTCAATCAGATCTTAGGACCTGCTTCCTGTTCAGCCGGGAGGAGAAGCAATGGCCCCGGAGCGAGGTCTCCTCACCTTGAAAAACTGAAGCCATCAGGATGAGAGTCAGGGAGCAGCTCAGCCAGCGGCATGGTCCTCTCCAGCCAGGAGCCATAATCCAGCCGATCAGCATCAGATCCTCCTAGGGAGAAAAAGCATGACCAACTTATCCAGACTCAGCTCCCTCTTCCAGGGACGGCTCACTCGCTGCCACATCCAGCACTCCCCGACTCTGATAGTGGAGGAAGGAGGCGGTAAGATCAGAGTGTCATCCCGACCAGGACTCGGTGTCCCCGGGCTCCTCTGGCCACTCAGCAGTGTGGTGTGTTGTGCAGAGCCCAGCCTGCACTTCCTGTCCTAAGGTAAGGAGGCCTCTGCGGGGGAGGGGAGGAGGCGTTGGTTTGCTGCTTCCCCCCAAATTGTGAGCACAGGCCGCCACTGCACCCAACAATATTTAAAGCGGATCCTGACCCTTAATCAACCCCTCCAGCCCTCCGCTTTATTATTTTTTACTTTGGCCTGCCCCACCCCCATTCTCTTCACTCACCTACGCGAATGACATGCACTTTGCCCGCTGTGCTTCCTGGGATATGAACACCACATATTCCAGGAGGTATAGTCCTTCATTAAGAAAGAAGAAGGGAATTGGGAAGCCACCAGAAGGGCCAGCAGCTTACCGATGATGTCACAGAAGAATATGACGGTGCTATACTTTTTTCTATAGGTAGGTGAAGGAGCAGACCAATATTTGAAGAAAATTAGTCAATGATGGTCACCATAGTTGGATAAATCTCTAACCCCATATGTTTCTATCATGACACATTTACTTCTGTAAATAACATGTGTGTCCACTGCTGTCTTCTGCTTGGCTGTCACAGCTGTCAGTCAGAAGCCATTTGCTTAGGCTGGCCATTGACGGTTTGAATCAGTGATTATCACTAGCGGCTACAGCAGCCGCTTACTATCATTGCAAATGAATCCTGCTGAACTGGCCGAGATTAAAACCATTAATGGGCAGGCTGAATGTACCAAGTTGGGTACAACCAGCCTGCTGGATTCATTTGTGACGATAGCAAGTGCCTGCTCTAGCCGCTAGTGATAATCACTGTCTTCTCCCGGCTGTGACGGCTACCCCTTCCCGCCCCCCGTCGGCAGAAGACAATTGCTTGGCAGGGTGGATCCCCCTTTCAACACTGTCTGCGTTGATGGGGGAATCATAGGAATTTCTTTCCTGCAACCCGTGGTTGCAGAAAAGAAAGTTGCACCCACTATGGCCTACCTTAGTAAAGTACCATTAACCACTTGACCACTGGGCACTTAAACCCCTTAACAACCAGACCAATTTTCAGCTTTCAGTGCTCTCACATTTTGAATGACAATTACTCAGTCATGCAACACTGTACCCATTTGAAATTTGCATCCTTTTTTTCACATAAATAGAGATTTCTTTTGGTGGTATTTATTCACCGCTATAATTAAAAAAAGACCAAACATTTTGTAAAAAAATGAATTTTTCTTAGTTTCCGTTATACAATTTTGCAAATTAGTAATTTTTCTTCATAAATTTTGGCCAAAATGTATACTGCTACCTATCTTTGGTAAAAAAACAAAACAAATCAGTGTATATTATTTGGTCTTTGTGTAAGTTATAGAGTCTACAAGCTATGGTGCCAATCACTGAATATTGATCACACCTGATGTACTGACGGCCGATCTCATTTCTTGAGACCCTAACAAGCCAGGAAAGTACAAATACCCCCCTGATTACCCCTTTCTGGAAAGTAGACATTCCAAGGTATTTAGTAAAAGGCATGGTGATTTTTTTTTTGAAGTTATAATTTTTTCCCACAATTCTTTGCAATGTGAAGATTTTTTTTCTTTTTTTTTTTTTACAAAATTGTCATATGTTAACAGGTTATTTCTCACACCCAGCATATGCATACCACAAATTACACCCCAAAACACATTCTACTACTCCTGAGTATGGCGATACCACCTGTGTGAGATTTTTACACAGCCTGGCCACATACAGAGGCTCAACATACAGAGAGCACCATCAGGCGATCTAGGAGAATAAATTACACATATAATTTCTTGATTACCTCTTGCAAATTTGAAGGTCCTGGAGCACCAGGACAATGGAAACGCCCAAAAAAATGACCCCATTTTGGAAAGTAAACACCCCAACGTATATTCTAGGAGGCATAATGAGTCTTTTGAACATGTAGTTTTTTCCACACGTTTTTGGAAAATGTGGAAAGAAAATGAAAACACTTTTTTTTTACACAAAGTTATCAATTTATACAATCTTTCTAACACACAGCATGTACATAGCAAAAATTACACCCCACAAAATATTCTGCTACTCCTCCCGAGTATGGCGATACCACATGTGTGACACTTTTACACAGCCTGGCCACATATAGAGGCCCAACATGCAGGGAGCACCGTCAGGTGGTCTAGGGGCATACATTTCAAATCTAATTTGACTACCATTTACACTATTGTGAGGCACTGTGGTGGCATGGATAGGCACTGTAGTGGCACCGATAGGCAGTGTAGTGGCATGGATGAGCAGTGTAGTGCAACGGATGGGCAGTATAGTGGCACGGATGGGCAGTGTAGTGGCACGGATGGGCAGTGTAGTAACAGAGATGGGCAGTGTAGTAGCACAGATGGGCACTGTAGTGGCATGGATGGGCAATGTAGTGGCACGGATGTGTCACGGATGAGAACTGATGTGGTATGGATGAGCATGAATGAGGCACAAATGAGCCATGGATGTGGTATGGATGAGCACGGATGGGGATGACTGAGCATGGATGGGGATGAATGAGCATGGATGGGGATGGATGAGCACAGATGGGGATGGATGAGCACGGATGGGATGACTGAGCACGAATGAGGATGGATGAGTACGGATGGGGATGACTGAGCACAAATGAGGATGGATGAGCATGGGTGGGGATGACTGAGCATGGATGGGGATGGATGAGTACGGATGGGGATGGATGAGTACGGATGGGGATGGATGAGCACGGATAGGGATGGCTGAGCATGGATGGGATGACTGAGCATGAATGAGGATGGATGAGCACGGACGGGGAGAGATGAGCACGGATGGGGATGACTGAGCACGGCTGGGTGGGTGAGCACGGCTGGGTGAGGATGGCTGAGCATGGATGGGTGGCTGAGCATGGATGGATGAGCATGGATGGTGGATGGGGTGGGCATGGCTGGGTGGGTGAGCATGGATGGATGGGTGGCTGAGCATGGATGGATGAGCTTGGATGGGGTGAGGATGGCTGGGTGGGTGAGCATGGATGGGTGGGTGGCTGAGTATGGATGGGGTGAGGATGGCTGGGTGGGTAGTGGATGGATGGGGTGAGGATGGCTGGATGGGGTGAGGATTGCTGAGGTGAAGATGGCTGGGTGGGTGTGGATGGATGGTGGGGGGGTGCAGCCTGTCCCCCACTGTCACTTAGCAGCGCTGTGGGCATTACACATTGCCCACAGTGCTACAGCATATCATCTCACCCCCCTTTCTCCTCTCGCAATGCACCGATCGGTGCGGAGAGGAGAGAGAAAAGCCGGCGGAAGCGCCGACTTGTTTACATGTGACCACTCCATCATTTGACGGAGTGATCACGTAGTGAAAATCTGCTCACAGCGGCCATTCACCACGATCCGTGATGTGCTGGGTCCCCTGGACCCGGCGGTCATGGATGTTCCCGTGTGCATGCCCTAGGGGGTGTGCGGGAAGTGCGATTCTGGGAGGACGTCAATGTGTGTCCTCCCAGAGTTAAGCAACCGACCTGCAGACGTATTTTGTCTATGGGCCGGTTGCTAACTGGTTAAGGGAACATTTATAAAAATAATTCAGCTATTTAAACTGTATCACATTTTGTTTTCTTTGTAACCTTCACTTTTGCTGTAGCACATCCTATAGCAAAAATGTAAAAAAATGCTTACAGCCCCCCCAAAACACACATCAGACCCTAAATCTGAGCATATAGCCTGGTTGGCCACAAACGAGGGGAAGAGTGTGCCCCCTTCTGAACCATATCAGACTACATGCCCTCAACATGGGAGGGCTCCCCTTGAAAAGCACCTTATGCCCATGTTGATGCGGACAAGGGCCTCTTCCCTACAACCCTGGCCTGGGGGCCGTGGAGGTCTGTGGGTAAGGAAAACTTATATGAATCAGGAAGCCCCATTCATAACAAGAAGGCTCCCAGATACCACCCCCTACTTGAATTAGTAAGAGGTGCATACTGTAGCACACCTACTCATTCACAAAAAATGTAACCTAGAAATAAGGACACCCTTTATTAAAAAAAAGTCCTTTATTATAAATATACCATCAGTCATGATGCCTGACACCCTCTCACTTACTGAAAGAAACAACTCAATGAGCTTGGTGCACACAACCAATCCCGAGGCTTCCTATAGATGAATGATAGTTTCTCAAGCTGTCATCAGCTATAAAAGAAGGGCTAAAGTTTAGGCAATTATGTAACTCCTCCGATCCTTGAAAGTGCACTAAGTGGTTATAATAAGTGAAAGCCTTCCTATTCAGGAATCAGTCTGGAAAGGGCATGGTGGAACGCACAGATTTCTCTGAGGATCAAACAAAAGTAAGAATCTGCAACACATTTTTTTTCTAAATATTTCCAATGTGTATAGATCATCGCAATAGCAATCTATTTGTTTGCTGTACTTTGTTTAAAATGGCTGTTATTTCCCCAAGAGATGCACATTGTCCAATGTGAGATACTTTTATCTGTGTCCTTCCATTTAATCAATCCAGTGAACAAATTACAAATCACAGTTCAGCCTCGCCCCATGAAAGAAAATGTGAAACATTCAACTGCATTCTTCTCCGTCGTTGGTGTCTTTCACTTTCACTTTCACTTCTCCCTCCTACTGTCAGCGATGGCGTCTGCTGATCTGAGAGCTGAGCTGGAATGTTCCATCTGTCTGAACATTTATACAGATCCTGTAACCCTGAAATGTGGACACAACTTCTGCCGGGTCTGTATTGATCATGTGCTGGATACACAGGGGGGGCCTGGAGGACATTCCTGTCCTGAATGCAGAGAGAGGTTTCCGGATCGGCCTGCACTGCACAGGAACATAACACTTCGTAACATAGTGGAGAATTTCCTGTCTGCTCAGCCAGATCAGGAGGAGTCCGGGGTCTTCTGTACTCACTGTGTGGACTCTCCTGTACCTGCTGTTAGATCCTGTCTACACTGTGAGGTTTCTCTGTGTGATAAACACCTGAGAGTCCACAAAAAGTCCCCAGAACACATCTTATGTGACCCCACCTTGTCCATGGAAAGCAGGAAATGCTCCGTCCATAAGAAGATCCTGGAGTATTACTGCACCGAGGATAATACCTGTATCTGTGTGTCCTGCAGTTTGGCCGGAGAACATCGAGGACACCAGGTGGAGATGATGGATGAGGCTTCTGAGAAGAAGAAGGAGACACTGAGGAAAGTTCTACAGAAACTTCTGACAAAGAGAGATGAGATGGAGGAAAGAGTCCAGAGTCTGCAGGAACACCGGAGGAAAGTAGAAGAAGAAGCAGCCGGTGACACCGAGAGAATCACTGCCCTGTTTAAAGATCTCAGGAGATATCTGGAAGACCTGGAGAAGAGAGTCTTGGGGAAAATCTCTAAGCAGGCAGAGCGGATCTCCATCTCCATCTGGGATCTGGAAATAAAGAAGGAGGAGCTGTCTGGGAAGATGCGTCACATTGAGGAGCTGTGTAACGTGACGGATCCACTGACTGTCTTACAGGAATCAGACACAGGTGACTTGTGTGATGCTGAGGATGGAGATAATGAGGACAGAGAGAGACATGAGAAGCTCCTCCATGATGGAGGTGGTCTGGATGTGGCGGGGGTCTTACACACAAGTTTATCTGATATAATAACAGAGGTAAATGTATACTTCTATATACAGGAAGCTGCAGACATATTAGTGGATAGAAACACAGCTAATAACGATCTATATATATCAGATGACAGGAAAACTGTATCCTGGTCAGATGTAGACCAGAAGCACCCAGAAACACCAGAGAGATTTCAGGATTGGCCTCAGGTGATAAGCAGTCAGAGTTTCTCCTCAGGGAGACATTACTGGGAAGTGGATGTCGGGGGATCAGAGGTATGGAGAGTTGGGATGTGTTACCCCAGTATAGACAGGAGAGAAGTGCAGTCACTGATTGGAAATAATAATAAGTCCTGGGGTTTGATCAGGTCTAGTGATCAGTATTGGGTGATACATGCCAGTAAACGGATCCCTTTACCCACCAATACCCCCAGTAAAAGAGTTGGGATATATCTGGATTATGAGGCCAGGAGGATCTGCTTTTATGATCTCTGTGCCCCGATCCGACACCTCCACACCTTCACCACCACCTTCACTCAGCCACTCCATGCTGGGTTAGGTGTATGGAGAGGTCAAATAAAGATATGTGGGAGGAATCAGGAGATTTGACCAATCTGTCCATAGTCTGATGACACACAGGAGGGGAGGGTCAGATTGGTTAAATTTTCATCCAATTGGATAGGGCAGATGGTGGAGACTCCAGTCAGAGTCTCTTTTATTGTAGTTTGGGGTACAGTACAAATCAGGGTGCAGGGTTACAGAAATAGGAGGCTGTGCTACAAAATCATGCTGATCTGCAATGTAATAGAGGAAATAAATGAGTACAATAGAAAAATCAGTTTATACTGTAGGTGTTGAATGTTTTTTGATTTGTTGTTGTACAACGTAAAATGATTGTGTGACCGGGTGTACCCCTCTCAGGAGGACTGAACCCCCAGAAATGTGGAGGAGGGGAGATAAAGTTAAGGGTTAGAATGAGAAATATAGAAAAAAAACGGAACCCTCTGTCATATATCTCCTCTATACAGGGTCGGTGGCTCTGCAGTGCCCTATATACTCTATATACTCTCCTGGAAATTTACAACAGAACATGGTTTTATAAATGTCCAATCTCACTCCAAACAGAATTCTTGAACTTGACACCATTAAATCCCAGTAGAACCTTCAGCTTAAATCAGATAAATACATTCCAGGGGCATCAAACCAAAAACTGTGCAAAAATTTCCAGTTGGTTTTCTTTAGAAATCAGTCACAGCCTGTTTGAATCCCGGACGAGCCCCCAATTGTTTCACTTTAGTCTAGATAGCAAGGTTACTTTGCGGTATAAGCAAGGAAGGTCAGACCGGTTTTGTGTATTAATGAGCTTTTACTGAACAAAAATGCTGTACATACAAAACTATTACAATATTAGGAATACAAATTAAGACTGACAGAACTCTATAGCAAATTAACAACCTGACAAACAATCAAACTGTAGTCTGTAACAGTAGAAATACACTTAAATGTTACTTAGCTTCAGTTACTGTGTTCGTGATCTCCGTTGACAACGATTCTTCTGGAGACCAGGCACTTTTCTTAGTTTTACAGATGAGTCCTTCGCTGTTAATCCATGGTGAGAGTGAGCTCTGCTGCCCTAAGCTTATCTCTGGCAACATTTATATGGGCTTCTGTTGACAATGGTTTGAGTACCTTGACAACGGCGTAACCGCCCAATGCCTGTGTATTCCCAAATTCTACCTCAAGATGGCACTCTGCCATAACAAATTTACTATTGTTTACAGTATCTATAGAGACAACTGTCAAACTGTAAAACAACAATGGTAACAAACTCATTTACCTTAACAATCAACTGACAACTGTCCCATTGTTTCAGGACAACCTGTGTTACCAAGGCATTTGTTTGAGAAGCATCCTCAAACACACCTGATCTGTTAGAATTAGTCTGATAGATAAATCATTTGTTCATATAAAATATATTTTATATCAAACGCAACACACAGCCTAAGTAGAAAGACCTATCCCCTGGCAGCAGGCTGCAGATAAGAACACTTGCTTTGCGTGTGGATGCAGTGGTCTCTATACAGAGGTCCAACATGCCCACTAGAGCTCTTTAATTAGCATGCACTGAGCTTTACTGATTGGAGAGCTCTAGCTCTAACTCAACAGACAGTGTGACCTGGAATAAAGCTTGTAGTGTCGCGCCAAGCAAGAGGAAATTCTCTTCCCCTCGTCCTCAGGAATAAGGGTGCTGGTGTTCTGGTTCACCCATCCAGTAGTAACAAACTTGTAAACATTGGGCATGTGGCTATCTCGACCAGCCCATGTAAAGTAGAAGTGATAGGTGGCCTCAGCCAGTGCTTCTCCACAAACCCCTCCCCCTGATTCATTTTGCCCCACCCACCAGGTCTTAGTTATAAAGGTCTATGACTAAGCCCTGGTGGGCAGGGCGAAACACGCCAAGGGGTGTGGTTTGTGGAGAAGTACTAGCTGAAGCTTCCTTTCACTTCTACCTTACATGGGTTGGTCGGGAGAGTTGGGCCCCCAATGTTTACAAGTTTGCCAACAGTTAGTTGGTCAGATCTCCGCAGAGAAATCATCGCTTTCACAGGGTCCCTTGCAGGGGACAGATCTCCCTATTCTAGCTTGATTTTATTTGTAATTCATTGTATGTATCCTATATGAATAATTAAGGGGTAATTGTAACTGCAGGTAGGTAACATCATGGGAGATGACTTAATATTGTGGACAGAAACGGGGAGGGGGCTGTGGAAGGTATTAAACAAACACAGGCCTTTCTGTAAGGAAAAGGGAGGGTGTATTCAGACTGTGCCTCAGTATACAGCTGTGCTCATAAGTTTACCCTGCCAGAATTTATGATTTCTTGGCCATTTTTCAGAGAATATGAATGATAACACAAAAACGTTTCTTTCACCCATGGTTGGTGTTTGGCTGAAGCCATTTATTATCAATCAACCGTGTTTACACTTTTTAACCACTTGCCGACCGCCGATCGGCATCTGACGGCGGCAAAGTGGATCGTTCCCGCAAATCGCCGTCATACGACGGCGGCTGCGGAAACGAGTTTAGTGAGCGCGCGCGCGCCGCCGGAGGCGCGCCCGCGCGCTCACTGTGTCCAGGGGGGGCCAGGGAGCGGGTGCGGCGGCTTCGATTGCCGCCGGCTACCCGCGATGGCCACCCCGGAGCGAGTGAGCGGAGGTCCGTGTATGTAAACACGGACCTCCGCTCTGTGTGAGGGGGAAGGGCTGTGATCACAGCCTTCCTTTACGTGAAGGCTGTGACCACTTCCCTTCCCCAGCTAGGCAGTCCCCCCACAGTTAGAATGCCCAGGGAACACAGTTAGCCCTTAGAGCGCCCCCTGCAGGTTAACCCCTTCACTGCCAATGGCATTTACACAGTAATCAGTGCATTTTTATAGCACTGATCGCTGTATAAATGCCAATGGTCCCAAAAAAGTGTCAAAATGGTCCGCCATGTCCGCTGAAATATCGCAGTACCGCAAAAAATCGCAGATCGCCGCCATTATTAGTAAAAAATAAAAAAAAATTAAAAACCCCAAAAATGAATTCTCATCATCCGTAAACGCGACCATTTTTGCGCAAACCAATCAATAAATGCTGATTGCGATTTTTTTATCGCAAATATGAGGAAGAATATAAATCAGCCAAAAACCGTGAAAAAAAATGTTTTTTTTATATTTTTTTTTGGATTTGTATTTTAGGAAAAAGTAAGAAATTTGGGTTTTTTTGCAAAATTGTCGCTCTTCTTTTGTTTATAGCGGCGATCAGAAATGACGCAGAGGTGATCAAATACCACCAAAAGAAAGCTCTATTTGTGGGAAAAAAAGGACGCAAATTTTGTTTGGGTACAACGTCGCACGACCACGCAATTGTCAGTTAAAGCGACGCAGCGCCGAATCGCAAAAAGGGCTCCGGTCCTAAAGCTGGAAATCCTTCCGGGGCTGAAGTGGTTAAATTATAATAACAACAGAAACTGCCCAAATTACCCTGATCAAAAGTTTACATACCCCAGTTCTTAATACCGTGTATTGCCCCCTTTAACATCAATGACAGCTTGAAGTCTTTTGTGGTATTTGCGGATGAGGCTCTTTATCTTCTCAGATGGTAAAGCTGCCCAATTCTTTTGTCAAAAAGCCTGAAAATTCTTTGGCTGTCTTGCATGATCTGCATGTTTGAGATCTCCGCAGAGTGGCTCAATGATATTGAGGTCAGGAGACTGAGATGGCCACTCCAGAACCTTCACTTTATTCTGCTGTAGCCAAAGACAGGTGGACTTGGCCTTGTGTTTTGGATCATTGTCATGTTGGAATGTCCAAGTACGTCCCATGCACAGCTTCCTGGCTGATGAATGCAAATGTTTCCCAGTATTTTTTGATAACATAGTGCATTCATCTTGCCATTCATTTTGACCAAATGTCCTGTGCCTTTGTAGCTCACACATCCCCAAAACATCAGCAATCCACCTCCGTGTTTCACAGGCCTTGCTGTCTCCTTTCCAAATGTAGCATTTATGGTTGTGACCAAAAAGCTCAGTTTTGGTCTCATCACTCCAAATGACTTTGTGCCAGAAGGTTTGAGTCTTGTCTCTGTGCTGTTTGGCGTATTGTAATTGGGATACTTTGTGGCATTTGCGCGGTAATGGCTTTCTTCTGGTGACTCGACCATGCAGTCCATCTTTCTTCAAGTGCCTCTTTATTGTGCATCTTGAAACAGCCACACCACATGTTTTCAGAGAGTCCTGAAGTTATTTGTGGGTTTTTCTTTGCACCCCGAACAATTTTTCTGGCAGTTGGCTGAAATCTTAGTTGGTCTACCTGACCGTGGTTTGGTTTCAACAGAACCCCTCATTTTTCACTCCTTGATTAGAGTTTGAACACTGCTGATTGGCATTCTCAATTCCTTGGATATCTTTTTATATCCCTTTCCTGTTTTATACAGTTCAACTACCTTTTCCCCCAGATCCTTTGACAATTCTTTTGCTTTCCCCATGAATCCAGAAATGTCAGTGTAGCATTGGATAAAAGATGCAAGGGTCTGTCAGGAGTCCAGAAACTCACTGACCTTTTATACACACACACTAATTGCAAGCAAACAGATCACAGGTGAGGATGGTTACCTTTAATAGCCATTCAAACCTCTCTGTGTCAACTTGTGTGCATGTTATCAGGCCAGAATCACCAGGGTATGCAAACTTTTGATCAGGGTCATTTGGGTAGTTTCTGTTGTCATTATGATATAAAAAGAGTAAACACAGTTGATTGATAATACATGGCTTCAGCCAAAAACTGACCATGAGTGAAAGAAATGTTTTTGTGTTATCATTCATATTCTCTGAAAAATGGCCAAGAATTCATAAATTCTGCCAGGGTATGTAAACTTATGAGTGCAACTGTATACCCTAATGTTAATGGGAAAATATCACCAACACGCCGGACAAATCCACTATAGGGCCTAACACTTTATTGAAATTTTACACCACAGCAAAGGATAGTGACCATTCAGAGCCAAGCAGGACCTCTTCATGAGGCAAGGGGTCAAGCCTGGCTCAGAAACATCTCTATTCTTTGCTGTGATGTGATCGTTCAGTAATGCATTGGACCCTATTAAGGGGTTTCCTGGTTTACTGGTGACATATTCCTTGTTCTGAGTCACTCCAGTTGGTGGTCACTGCAACACCCACCTACTTTTCAGCCATTTTCAGTAAAGTGTGCATTGGGAATGTTGCTCTGGATCTAATGTTAACGGGGGCTCTCCACACATGTTCTATACATTTCTCTTTTTCTGTATTTTTATCATTTTTAATTTTCCACTTACTGTACTTCATTAAAAACAAATAAAAAAATTCACAGGAAACTTTTAGTGGTCTAGTTGAATACCCATAGATGTGCATAGCCTATTGAATTAGGGTAAAAATGGAAGGGTAATAGTTGGCGCAAAAATTGAACACTAAAACTCTAAGTACAGACTGGTTGCCTTAGAACCGAATTACAAACACCTTAAAACCACATTACATCATTGTGAAAAATTGCTCATGTAGATGAGTCCATTTGGTAAAAGTTCATAAAAAAGTCCAAATAACAGCTCTCTTAGGGCAGCTCCATGTAGAGGTAAGAAGTAACTCTGGAGGAACAAACAAAGGAGAGACACAGACGCCTTCTATTTATACATCAAGATAAAAGTCATTACTGACATAGAAATTAAAACATATTGTCACCAAAAGACATTTCTCCCCAGTGGCGGGGGGATGCTATTGTGGTGTTAGGCCACGGATATCGGTAGGTCTCTACATGTTTCGTGCAATGATTTTCGCTCCCTCAGGAGAGATATCTGTGGTAATAGAGACAAAAAATCAAGTAACAATAACACTATATCAATGTACAGAAGAGTATTATACATATAAGGTGAATATAAGATGACTGGCTTACCCATAACGTCTGGTCCCACCAGGGGGACAGTGCAGTAAACAAAGTGAAGGGGGGCAGAGAAGGGGTTATTTATGGAGGTTCATCAAAAAATGATATATATATATGAAAAATATATACATATAGTGCTGTGAATCCCATGTGCAACTGAAAGGGGAGGAGTGATAGAAAAGGGGGGATGGTAGGGAAACAGGGAAGGGGAAGGAGA
>BLSH010049688.1:136396-147343 GCA_018402905.1 Glandirana rugosa
GAAAGTCAACGTGTACCCTAAGTGTCGTGATATACATATATAAAAAGTATATACTCTACATGTTTCGTGCAATGATTTTCGCTCCCTCAGGAGAGATATCTGTGGTAATAGAGACAAAAAATCAAGTAACAATAACACTATATCAATGTACAGAAGAGTATTATACATATAAGGTGAATATAAGATGACTGGCTTACCCATAACGTCTGGTCCCACCAGGGGGACAGTGCAGTAAACAAAGTGAAGGGGGGCAGAGAAGGGGTTATTTATGGAGGTTCATCAAAAAATGATATATATATATGAAAAATATATACATATAGTGCTGTGAATCCCATGTGCAACTGAAAGGGGAGGGGTGAAAGAAAAGGGGGGGGTGGTAGGGAAACAGGGAAGGGGAAGGAGAAGAAAAATAGTGTGGGGGAGGGGAAAAGAGGGGAAAAAGGAGGGGAGAGGGAACAAGGGGTGGGGTAAGGGGGGGACAAGGGGGAGAGGAGGAAAGGGAAGGAAGAGAGGGAGGGGGGAGGATGCGAGGGGGGGGTGCGAATAGAAAGAGGGGAGGGAGGGAAGAAGAAAAAGGAGGAAGGGGAAAATCCAGGTTTCCAAATCATAGGCAGTAGTGTCCAAAAATAATATTCCTAGACTCTATACCACTAAGTTTGGATTTATACATGGGTTACATTTTACTTATTCTCAAAGTAACTGCATATGTCCGTCTTTTTACAAATATTACATTTTATATCACACCTAATATTTTGAAGATATTCTGTTCCAAAGGGAGATTATATGTTTTGATTTTTTATCTTGTTTTTTCTCTTTCTTGTTTTGTTAAAAAAAAATCCCACAAGTAAGCCCAGAAGGATAGCAGGTTGGCAAATAGCTGTCATTTTCCAGGAACTAAAATGGCGGGTAGGGCGGTGAGATGCAAACCTGAGAACTAGATTGAGGCTTGGTTGCCGATAACTGTATAAAGTAGTGGTGAGTCAGTACGTTGCCCGAGCCCCGTGACAGCGTCAGTTTATGACGAAACACATAGGGTGTGCTGACGTCACCACGTGGAGGAACGTCCTGGTAGGATGGGCGATGTGAGGAGAGCCGTGTGTTTGTTTGTGATTTTATATGCACATTTTATCCATATACATGTGAGTGCACTACTTTTATATTTAATAAACAGTATTAACAGTATTACGGTATGTCGGCCTTATTCTTTTTAACGAGGAGCGGCTGAGTGAGTACTTCAGCCATATCAGTCCTAATATAAGCATATAAAAATAAAGTGCTGTGCTAAACAATCAAAGATAGTAAAATGTCCATAAAAAGTCCATAAATTAAATGTCATATAAAAATGGAAAGAAGGAGAGGGAAGGGCTCCACAAGTGTGCAGATGGTAATGAAGTTCAAACATCCACCAAAGTGTTTCCCTCCACCTGAGTTGCACAGACCCAGCAAGTGTTTCCCTCCACCAAGTGGCTAGCGTGCCTGCTCACCTCCAACTGTGGCCCCTGGGTTAACAGCGGGTCAAACACACTTTTGAGCATCAAGCTCAGTGGATCGATCAGCTCCCGATCACCAACTCCCCCAAAGCGCCTCCTGGTCTGTGCACCTTTCAACTATACCACAACTCAGACACCGGACCAGTATGCAATAGAACATCTGAGATGTGGTATAGTTGAAAGGTGCACAGACCAGGAGGCGCTTTGGGGGAGTTGGTGATCGGGAGCTGATCGATCCACTGAGCTTGATGCTCAAAAGTGTGTTTGACCCGCTGTTAACCCAGGAGCCACAGTTGGAGGTGAGCAGGCACGATAGCCACTTGGTGGAGGGAAACACTTGCTGGGTCTGTGCAACTCACAGATTCCACCCTAGTTCTGGCCCAGTATAGCTAGGATTAATGATTCAACTTTAAGGACCCCAGAACGAGAAGAACAAGTGGTCGTCAGGGGGCAACTTCTTATGAAACAGGACTTTTGGAAAAGGTGATCTTTTATGTTTGGCAGCCACTCTTTTCCCTCCAGCAGGACACATGGACCGTGTCATCAGTCACAAACAGTTATGGCTGCCTTAGTAAATGAGCGTGGGATAGAGCCAGGGTTCTCCACAGTTGTTTTTATAGCATACCGCTTCTTGTTTTACCAGTTACCAAAGGTGTTACCAAAAGCTGAACTTCCTTCCAGACCTTACAAAGAGATATATCCAGATGCCCAAGTCAGGATATTACGAGTATGCATTTTGTCTGAATGGACATGTTTTCTGGATGTCCAGTGGCAAATACTACTGCAAAGACCACAGTAAAAAAAAGTGTTATCAGAAGTAGTTTGTAAGTGCAGAGTGCCAGAATTTACAGAGAGTAACAAAGGAACTATTTTTTATTAGAGAGTCCTTACTAGAAGTTTTGAGGTTTTATTTTTACACCCCCTACCATCTACCATCTACCAGTGGGAAAAGTAGAGTAAGAAACTAGAAAACTATTGCCTGAATGTTTTCTTATATTTTATTAAGCCCCTAAGGGGACATCGGACTCTCTCCCTATAAGATTTGATTTGGGAGTGTTGCTCACTTGCCTATTTTTTGTCTCAGCAGCTGAAGCCTCCACTTGAGAATCACAGAGAATGTTGCTGATCTTTTAAGGTTTTTGACAAATGAATTAATGTGTTTTCTCCCCAATTCCAGATCCTAAAAGTTTGGAAGGATCTCATAAACTAAAGCCAGGTGGCTTGTGGGTTGTTAAGAGACATTTATATATAAGGAATAGAGTTGAGCGAACCTATGGATGTTCGGGTTCGGTGGGTTCGGCCGAACTTTGGAAAAAAGTCCGGGTTCGGTACCTAATTTGACCCGAACTTTACCCCGAACACTGAACCCTATTGAATTCAATGGGGACCCAAACTTTTCGGCACAAAAATTGCTGTAAAAGAGTCCTGGAAAGTGCTAGAGGGCTGCAAAATGATTTTAGAACAATAATCTGTCCCTTACAGCAACAGCAGGAACCTGACCCTATAGAACTAGAAGATGATTTTAGAACAATAATCTGTCCCTCTAAGCAGTAGACTCTACCTAGTCCAGTCAGATCATTCTATAATGCAGGATGAGATCTGCAATCTGTCCCTAAAAGCAGTACTAGTAGTAATCTCTACCTATCTATCTATCTATCTGCAATCTGTCCCTCACAGCACCGGCAGCATCCTCTCCCTACACTACCCAGAGAGCATGTGACATGCAGCACTGTGACTCCAGCCTCATATAGAGGCTGGGTCACATGATGCACTGGCCAATCACAGCCATGCCATTAGTAGGCCAGACACTGCAAAAATGACAAAATTAAAGAATCTGTGTTTGATTTGTTTCCCTCTTGGAATCACAGTCTAGAGTACTATTTATTCAAATGCTTTAATTGTAAGGGATATAAATATAGATATATTTAATTTGATTTGAAAAGTAGTTGATGTCAAATTTGTCTTTTGTATGTCTTCCATTTTATGTAGAATTGTCTGTGTTTACACTTGCTGATAAATCAGCATGCCAGCGATTAACCACTTCAATACAGGAGGTTTATACCCCCTTCCTGCCCAGACCAATTTTCAGCTTTCAGCGCTCTCACACTTTGAATGACAATTACTCTCTCATGCTACACTGCACCCAAACAACATTTTTATAATTTTTTCACACAAATAGAGCTTTCTTTTGGTGGTATTTAAGAACCTCTGGGTTTTTTATTTTTTGTGACATAAGTGAAAAAAGTGCGAAAATTTTGAAAAAAAAAACAGTTTAGTTTCTGCGATAAAATTTTGCAAATAAGTAATTTTTGTTCATAAATTTGGGCCAAAACCAATACTGCTACCTATCTTTGGTAAAAAATAACCCAAATTAGTGGATATTATTTGGTCTGTGTGAAAGTTATAGAGTCTACAAACTATGGTGCAAATCACTGAAAATTGATCACACCTGATGCACTGATGGCCTATCTCAATTCTTGAGGCCCTGAAATGTCAGGAAAGTACAAATACCCCCCAAATTACCCCATTTTGAAAAGTAGACATTCCAAGGCATTTAGTAAGAGGCATGGCGAGTTTTTTTAAGTTGTACTTTTTTCCCACAATTCTTGTGAATATTAAGAAATTATCATTTTTTTTTGCACAAAATTGTCATAACAACAAGTTATTTCTCACACACAGCATACGCATACTTCCAATTACACCCCAAAATACATTCTGCTACTCGCCCCGAGTATGGCGATACCACACGTGTGAGACTTTTACACAGCCTGGCTACATAGAGAGGTCCATCATGCAGGGAGCACCGTCAGGCATTCTAGGAGCAGAAATTTCACATCTAATTTCCTAATGACCTATTACACTTTTGAAGACCCTGTAGCGCCAGGACAATGGAATTACCCACAAAATGACCCCATTTTGGAAAGCAAACACCCCACCGTATATTCTGTGAGGCATTATGAGTCTTTTGAATGATTCATTTTTTTCACAAGTCTTCGAAAAATGTGGAAAGAAAATGAAAACGCTTTTATTTTTACACAAAGTGGTCAATTTATAAGTTATTTCTAACACATAGCATACACATAGCAAAAATTACCCCCCAAAATATATTCTGCTACTCATCCCGAGTATGGCGATACCACATGTGTGAGACTTTTACACAGCCTGGCCACATAGAGAGGTCCAACATGAAGGAAGCACCGTCAGGCATTCTAGGAGCAGAAATTTCACATCTAATTTCCTAACGACCTATTACACTTTTGAAGGCCCTGGAGCACAAGGACAATGGAATTACCCACAAAATGACCCTATTTTGGAAAGCAAACACCCAAACGTATTTTCTGTGAGGCATTATGAGTCTGGCCACATAGAGAGGTCCAAAATGCAGGGAGCACCATCAGGCATTCTAGGAGCATAAATTACACATAAAATTTCATTCATACACATCACACTTTTGAAGGCCCTGGAGCACCAGGACAGTGGAATTACCCCCAAAATGACCCCATTTTGGAAAGCAAACACCCGAGGTATATTCTATGAGGCATGGGCTGCAGATAGGTACTCGGGTACTCTGATGGGCTGCAGATAGTTACTCAGGTATTCTTATGGGCTGCAGATAGGTATATGAGTACTTTGATGGGCTGGAGACAGGTACTCGGGTAATAGGATGGGCTGGTAAAAGGTACTTGGGTACTCTGATGGGCTGCAGATAGGTACTCGGTTACTCAGATGGGTTGGTGACAGGTACTCGTGTACTCTGATGGGCTGGTGGCAGATACTTGGGTACTCAGATGGGCAGGTGACAGGTACTCAGGTGGGCAGGTGACAGGTACTCAGGTACGCTGATGGGCTGGTGGCAGGTACTTGGGTACTCAAGGTGACAGGTACTCTGGTACGCTGATGGTCTGGTGACAGTTACTATGGTACGCTGATGGTCTGGTAACAGGTACTCGAGTACTCTAATGAGCAGGTGACAGGTACTCGGGTACTTTGCTGGGTTGGTGACAGGTACTCAGGTTCTCTGATGGGCAGGTGACAGGTACTCGGGTACGTTGATGGGCTGGTGACAGGTACTCGGGTACTCTGATGGGCAGGTGACAGGTACTCGGGTACTCTGATGGGGTGGTGACAGGTACTCAGGTACTCTGATGGGCTGGTGACAGGTACTCGGGTACTCTGATGGGCTGGTGACAGGTACTCGGGTACTCTGATGGGCTGGTGACAGGTACTCGGGTGCTCTGATGGGCAGGTGACAGGTACTTGGGTACTCTGATGGACAGGTGACAGGTACTCGGATACTTTGATGGACAGGTGACAGGTACGCGGGTACTTTGATGGGCAGGTGACAGGTACTCGGGTACTTTGATGGGCAGGTGACAGGTACTCGGGTACTTTGATGCACAGGTGACAGGTGCTCTCATGGGTTGTGACAGGTACTTTGATGGGGTGGTGACAGGTCCTCTTTATTGGGGGGGTGATCAGTGTGCTTGGTGTACAGTAGGCGGTAACGAGCTTTAACCGCAATCTCCCTGTCACACACAGCTCGTTACCACGGTTTGTTTACATCACATGACCGGCTGTGATTGACACCAATTCTATTGGCTCTTTACACTGATTGGAGCTGGGCTTTGTCTGAGGGACAAGCCTCAGCTCCGATCACTGCACTGCGTGCCCCCGGGGGCGCGCACGAGCGGCGTTCACGGGAAGATCGGTAGTGACCGGTTGTGATTGGACACAGTCGGTCACATGGTAAAGAGTCAATTTTATTGGCTCTTTACCCCGATCAGGGGGGTACACGACCCCCCGGCACACAATCGATCCGAGCCGCAGTAGCGGCAAGAAGTGGCCGACGTCATATGACGTCGGCCCGGATCGACAAAGGGTTCCTGCCAATGTCATTTTATTATGACTCGGTAAGGAACTGGTTAACTAGAAGGCCATTCTGGCCACAGGAATGTACAGCCAATACTCTGTAAATATTTCTTATCAAACATTTGTTTTTCACAATGAAAAGTCATTTTGTAATGAAAAAGCTACTCAGCTATTATATTCTCCACAATGGAGTTTTGCCTCTTTGGCCAGGACTACCCCCACCTAAGTGTGTGGAGGTTGCAGGTTAAAGGTGATAGCAGGTATGGTTAGTGATCACAATATTGATCAAAAGAGGGAGATTGTAATGGAAATTTGTAAGTTCTGTATATAATTGTATGCACAGGGCACTGATAATGTTTTCATTACATGTTTGCATTCTTTCGAGTCCTGATTAGAATTAGCCTGCCTATGTTACGCCCCTTGTTACCATACAAGTACAATTGTAATATTAATGTTATACCTACGTAATCATGTGTATAAAAACCTTCAAATGCGTCATAATAAAGCACAACAGTTATTTGGAAAGACGCTGAGTGTATCTTTTGTGTCTGTTCCCTACTGTAGTAGTTATTCATTTGGAACCACTAATCCAGGGGTAGGCAACCTGCGGCCCTCCAGCTGTTCTAGAACTACATTTCCCATGAGGCTTTGCAAGGCTGGTAGTTACAATTACTCCCAGAGGCATGATGGGACTTGTAGTTCTGCAACAGCTGGAGGGCTGCAGGTTGCCTACCCCTGCACTAATCAATATGAGGATAGGAGTTGCCCATCTATAAAATTCCAGGTCACTGCACATGCTTGCCTCACTACTACTTTTGTGAGTGATTTTAATCCTTTTGCAATAAAGCTTTATCTTACAGCTACACTTAGAAGGCGCCTGTGTCTCTCCCCAGAGGCGGCTCAAGGCTTTGCGAGGCCTTAGGCAAAACCTAGACATGAGGCCCTACTCACTCCCTTAACCACTTAAGGACCGGAAGGATTTCCAGCTTTAGGACCGGAGCCCTTTTTGCGATTCGGCGCTGCGTCGCTTTAACTGAAAATTGCGCGGCCGTGCGACGTTGTCCCCAAACGAAATTTGCGTCCTTTTTTTCCCACAAATAGAGCTTTCTTTTGGTGGTATTTGATCATCGTTGCGTCATTTCTGATCGCCGCTATAATCAAAAGAAGAGCGACAATTTTGCAAAAAAACCCAAATTTCTTACTTTTTCTAAAATACAAATCCAAAAAAAAAAATATAAAAAAACATTTTTTTTCACCGTTTTTGGCCGATTTATATTCTTCCTCATATTTGCGATAAAAAAAATCGCAATCGGCGTTTATTGATTGGTTTGCTCAAAAGTGGCCGCGTTTACGGATGATGAGAATTCATTTTTGGGGTTTTTATTTTTTTTTTATTTTTTACTAGTAATGGCGGCGATCTGTGATTTTTAGCGGTACTGCGATATTGCGGCGGACATGTCGGACGATTTTGACACTTTTTTGGGACCATTGGCATTTATACAGCGATCAGTGCTATAAAAATGCACTGATTACTGTGTAAATGGCACTGGCAGTGAAGGGGTTAACCTGCAGGGGGCGCTCTAAGGGTTAACTGTGTTCCCTGGGTGTGTTCTACCTGTATGGGGACTGTCCTAGCTGGGGAAGGGAAGTGGTCACAGCTTCCATGTAGAGGAGGGCTGTGATCACAGCCCTTCCCCCTTCACAGAGCGGAGGTCTGTGTTTACTTACATGGACCTCCGTTCTTTCACTCCGGGGGGGGCATCGCGGGTGGCCGGCCGCAATCGAAGCTGCCGCACCCGCTCCCTGGCCCTCCCCGGACACAGTGAGCGCGCGGGCGTGCCTCCGGCGGCACGCGCGCGCTCACTGTGCGCGATCTGGCGGCCGCCGTCATATGACGGCGATTCGCCTTACAGCGCCACTTTGCCGCCGTCAATTGCCGATTGACGGTCGGCAAGTGGTTAATGGGAAAAGTAATTAAAGCGATAAAAAAATGAACTTTATAAATTGCATATATTAAGACTTAGGTCTCCAAACGATGGCCCTCCAGTTGTTTAGGAACTACAATTCCCATCATGCCTAGTCATGTCTGTGAATGTCAGAGCTTTACAATGCCTCATGGGACGTGTAGTTCCGCAACAGCTGGAGGGCCGTAGTTTGGAGACCCCTGTAAATTAAGAGCTTTAAAATGCTGGTGTCAGTGCTCTCTATCTCGGTGCTGGTGTCAGTGTCAAATTAGGCGGTTGCGAGGCCCCTGTGAGTGCGAGGCCTTAGGCGACCGCATAATTTGCCTAATTAGAGAGACGCCTCTGTCTCTCCCTTATTGAATTAGGGTGCGTAACCTCAAAGCTCAAACACATACTGTAGGTGTGTGTGCATGTGTACATATATTTGACGGTGTCAGTAGAGCAGTGGATTGTGTCAGTAGGGCAGAGATCGGTGTCAGTAGAGCAGTGGATGGAGTCAGTAGTTATTTGTATTTTTTATTAATTGTTACAATTGTATTTTTTTTTACAAATTTTTAGGAGGCCTTTTAGGGGGGCTCTGGTGACATATCAGGGGGTTAAACAGGATGAATCTTCACCACACAGGGTTATTAGGGCGTTTCCAGGCACACCTGGCACACCCTGTGCACATGCCTATGTGAATACCACAGTACTATAGAACAAGTGTGAATTGGCCTTTATTCATGCCAGTCAGACATTTGCCAACAATATACTGTTTCATGTTTTTATTTGTAAATGTTACTAGCACATCCTACAGCAAGAATGAAAAAATAAAATACATAACAGACTTTTTTAAGGGGTAAAATAAATGCATAAGGTCCCTCTAAAATTCATACCAGACCTTTAATCCAAATATGCAGCTGGGCAGGCTAGGGAAGGGGCCGATGAGAGTGAGACCCTACCCCCTCCTGAATCATGTCAGGCCACAGGCTCTCAACATAGAGGGGCACCTTAGCAAAGCACCTTGTCCCCATGTACGGTGAATCCCCACAACCCTGGCCTCTGAGTCTGGTATGGATTTTTAAGGGGGTATCCCACACAAAAAGAATGAAAAAAACACCACATATGGTACCCAGGAAATCCATATCAGACCCTCCATGTGTGGCATGGATTTTAAAGGGGAATCCTTACACACAAAAAAATGTGAGGCCCCCTAAAGATCAATACAAGACCTTTAACCAATCACTGCTATTTGTCAAACTGTATTGCAAAAATATACACGTGGGGCTTTATGAGTAAAATTAATTAATATAAAATGAATATAAATATCCATATACCGTATCCATGAATATCACATCCTTATCAACCTTATCCCTTTCATAATCATCAGCAGTAAAGTGTTTGTAAAGTAACTTTTTTAAAAAATATCAAATGTAATATACTTATCTGCTCTGTGCATTGGTATTGCACAGAGTAGCCTCTACTTGCCTCTTCCAGGGCCCCCCGCCAGTGCTCTCCGCTCCTCCTCTCCTCCTCTTTTCAGTGTACCCCCATAGGAAGCCAAATCCTATGGTGGCACACCCGCGGGCTTGATCCCAAGCTGCACTGTCTGCATCTATAGACACAGATAGCTAGGCGCAGCCCCTCCCTCTGCTCCCTCATCGCAGGATTTGACTGACAGCAGTGGGAACCAATGGCTCTTAGCAAAGGCTGTGAGAGTAGAGGAAAGAGCCGGTACAGACAGGCACAACGCTGAATCAAGATTGGGCTTAGGTAAGTATATTGGGGGGTGGGGGTGGGGGTGATACATGTCCTGAAACTTTTTTGACCTTAACCACTTCAGCCCCAGAAGGATATCCCAGTTTAGGACTAGAGCACTTTTTGTGATTCGGCGCTGTGTAGCTTTAACTGACAATTGCGCGGTCGTGCGACGTTGTACCCAAATGAAATTTGCGTCCCTTTTTCCCCACAAATAGAGCTTTCTTGTTTACAAGCTTTTATTAGAAGGTGGTTGTACAAAAACAAGCTGTCAAGGATTACATAAGAAAAATAATTGTATACAATATATAAAATTGACACATAATAGGGCAGACAATGGTAATAGCAGACATATAGGAGTCAAAGTGCAAATGTAGCATAAGGATTATTGATATTGTTGTATATGAGGGCAGAGAGAAAATGTATATTTAGGAATGATGGGTATTTGTATTTGAAAAGGTATTATCCCAGAGAGCCCATTTTTTTTCAAATAGGTGTAAGCTGTCTAGTACTGAGTGGTATAGGTATTCTGTTAATTTGACAGTGTTCATTCTGTTCAGAACTTGATGCCAAGAGATATTTTTCGAGCGCCAATTACAAGCGATCATCCACTGAACAGCACTACAGAGGGAGTGGATGAGCCTGGAGCCATGTTTAGATATCCCTGGGATATTTTGATATAGAACGCAGATGTGAGGTGTGAGCGTGATCTGCTTTTTAGTTATTTGTAAAATTGTTTGGGAGGTGAGCCTCCAAATTGGGTCCAGCTTGGGGCAGCTCCAAAATATGTGAAGAAGAGTGCCCAGCTCATTGCATTCTCTAAAGCATTCCTGGGATACAGAGAAGAAGTGTATAAAACCTCGACGGGGTTCGACCTGGGTTAAACC
>BLSH010049688.1:188100-201530 GCA_018402905.1 Glandirana rugosa
TGTACCGAGTTATCCTATTCCTGGATGACCCCTTGGGGGCTAGGCTAGGGACTACGGTCCCCCCCCCCCCCTGGCATCAGGGATCGGATCGGGGGTTCCCCAGTAGGTCCTTATCCTATTGAGCCATGTCCGCAGTCTCTGACCATCTCCTGTACCATGTCCACAGTCTCTGACTGTTTCCTGTACCATGTCCGCAGTCTCTGACCGTCTCCTATACTATGTCCATAGTCTCTGACCATCTCCTGTATCATGTCTGCAGTCTCTGACCATCTCCTATACTATGTCTGCAGTCTCTGACCATCTCCTGTACCATGTCCGCAGTCTCTGACCATCTCCTATACTATGTCTGCAGTCTCTGACCATCTCCTGTACTACGTCTGCAGTCTCTGACTGTGATAATGTAATAATGACATTGTCAAAAAGGGGCAGAGCATGGATGACCTTAAAATTATGCCCTCCCCTGAAAAAATTTCTGCGGACGCCCATGCATACCAGCTTGACTTGATAATGTCTATCTATCACACCTAGAGAAAAAAAAACACTAGAGACCTTAGAGGCTCTTCAAGTGAAGAAAAAAAAAACCCAGACAGTTCTGCTTTTGCAGTATTTGCTATAAATATAGTGTATTACATAAGCCTCACAAAATTACTCAATCAGCTTATTTAAACAATACCAGCCGGGTATTGTTCTGCTTTCTGAACTCCGGCCAGAAATGTTAACCACTTCAGCCCCGGAAGGATTTACCCCCTTCCTGGCCAGAGCACTTTTGCGATTCGGCACTGCGTCGTTTTAACTGACAATTGCGCGGTCGTGCGACGTTGTACCCAAATAAAATAGACGTCCTCTTTTTCCCACAAATAGAGCTTTCTTTTGGTGGTATTTGATCCCCTCTGCGTAATTTCTGATCACCGCTATAAACAAAAAAAGAGCGACAATTTTGAAAAAAAAATATTTTTGACTTTTTGCTATAATACATGTCCAAAAAAATTAATATAAAAAAAACGAATTTATTCATCAGTTTTGGCTGAGATGTATTCTTCTATATATTTTTGGTAAAAAAAAAAAAATCGCAATCAGCGTATATTGATTGGTTTGCGCAAAAGTTGCCACTTTCACAAACCATGAGAATTGATTTATTTTTTTTTAACTTTTATTTTTTTTTTACAAGTAATTTCAGTGATCTGCAACTTTTATCGGGACTGTGATATTGCGGCGGACAGATCGGACATTTTTTACACTTTTTTGGGACCAATGACATTTATACAGCGATCAGATCTAAAAATAGACACTGATTACTGTATAAATGTCATTGGCAAGGAAAGAGTTAACCTGTAGGGGGTAATCTAGGGGTTAAATGTGTTCCCTAAGCGTGTTCTAACAGTATGGGGGCTGGGCTGGCAGGGGCCTGACAGATCTAACTGATCCGATCACCGGGATCAGTAGATCTCTGTCATGGCTGCCTGTCAGCAGAGGGAACTGACGTGTTTACATTGGTAGTTCCCCTTTCTTTCTCTCTAGAATGCGATCGTGGGTCTCTGGTGGGCATCGATTTTGCCCGACCTGTGGGTGCGCTCACGGAGCGTGCCCACAAATCGCGCATGAACGAGTTACCATTTATAAACTGCGATATTGTGCTACACTGCCGCAGTAAAAACACAGCAAGTGGTCGGGAAAAAAAAATAACACTTCTGCCTGGTAGGAGTAGAGGATGTCATGTCATCTGTGCTCAGTCTTGCCACAAAGAGTTAATCCAGCTCTGAGCAATCCTCTTATCTTTTTTCAGTAGGAAAAAACAGACACACAGAGAAATATGTGACTGTTTCCTCCCCAATGTTGTGACTGACAGCTCATTTCCTTATCTCATGCATGATCCTACAGAGCTTCACATCCCCCCTCCTTTCTTCTCCAGCTCTCCCGGGATTGGCTGCTCCTCACCTCAGCATGATTGGGCATGCTGAAGTCGTGTGGTGACTTTCCTGAGTTTTGACAGGATGTTTCTCAAAGCTCAGGAATAGGAAAGTAGGAGAGTGTAGAGATGGCATCACAACTCCACCCACAGAGCTCCAGCAAAGAGACCTACCCACTGATTCCAGAGATTTGTGGGGCTGCTACTGTTGAAGGGGGTGACATTTGCAAGGTAGGGATACATGCAGGAAGCTTGCATGAATATATAGATTAATACTGTGCCATTAGTTTATGCTGGGAGAGTGGAGGGTTTACATCCACTTTAAGTCAATTTTTAAATATAGCACCTTCAGAGATAGGTAGTAGGTTAGATAAACTTAGCTCTTGGCTCACTGTAATCAGTGGACCTCCATGTGATTATGTTGGTCTGTCCTGTTTTTCACTGGCTGTAGGACTGACTGCTTGCCCCTGTCTGTCTGGAAATGTTCTAGAAGATAGAGGGCAGGAAGAGTCAAATTAGCAGCTGCATATTTATGTAGCTCTGGCCAATCCCTGGGAAGAGGTGCCCATATGGTAGCTGGGAGTGTGCATCAATACACTGAGACTGGGAACGGAGGTGTCTTATCCTAGGAGGAGGTGAGCCCACCCCATGGGGGGGGGGGGGTGTTGGCTGAGTAGTACTGTCACGTACCTGGTGGAGATCAAGCTGTAGAGGGGGCTTCTCTTACACCTCTTGTTCAACACCCCTGGTAGTAATGACAGATGTGAGGACACAGAGTGGTACAAGGTTAACACTGTTAAGTACTAGGTAGTGAGTCTGACGGCAAGGGATGGCCTCCCCTATGACCCCGGTTCAAGAGACCGCTGGGAGTGAGACAGCGGCCACAGGAGCAAGGGGAGGTAAGAGTGCCTGTGGTATTCCGGTAATGTCCACCAGCTGAAGGTCTGTAGGATTGTTGGAGATAGAGATGACCTGCAGGGCAACAGATGCAGCCAGGAAGTAGCAATCCGGAAGGGCTGAAGCAGAGTTGCGGAGCTGGCAGTCACAGTGGTCTGGATGGCCACAGACACTGGAGAAGAGTCGGATTCAGGCAGGGTCGGCAACTGGCTGGCGGTGCGGTACAAGGGTGCAGGCAGGAGAATGGTCAAGTCCAAGCAGGTTCATTAACAGACAGGTGGCAGAAGTACAGAGGGATCAGGCAATCGGGTGGTCGTAGGCAAGCCGGGGTCGGTGCAGGCAGAGATCAGACAGAGTCGGGGCAGGACGGGTCACAGGAACAAACAACAGGTTTCGGGTCTCTCAGGAAACAGGTCACATGCTGTAGATCAGACAGCACTTGCTGCAGGGTTTGCTGAGCTGATATAGAGCCGGTTGGCGCTGTTTCCGGCACGGGAACGCGAGGGAGCGCTCAAACAGTCCAAAACAGTGCCTTTTTGCAGGCACTTCTTTAACAAGCAGGCAGTGCAAGCTGAGGTTTGCAGGAAAAAGATGACCATGGGTCACCAGGCAGGAACTGGAACACGGTGAAGCTTAATCAGCAGGCAGGAGCGTAGCCAGGACACAGGCCAAAAGGTCATCAACAGCCGGGCAGTGAAGGTACAGGTTCATAAGACAGAAGCAGAGTCAGGATACAGGCCGGAGTTTTTACACAGTTGGGTAGCAGGGCACAGAAACACAAGACAGGGTCAGAGTACAAGCCAAGGTCAGAATAGATAGACGGGAATCCAGAGATTGATGAAGGACAAGCCGGGTCAAGCATGGGTAGGCAGGTATAGCAGGTCAGGGCAGAGGTAAACAAGAACTAGCTGAAGACCACTCAGCAATCTGTTCATGGCAAAGCTCAGCTTAAATAGGCCTTTTGGTGCTAGTGCGTGCACGTGTGCTGCTAATACCTTTGCACATGCCCGTCAATGCCCGTTCTATATTGAGTTTCTGCTCATAATTATGAGCATGTAAATGTAATGGCCTTCTGGTTCCAAGGGAGCTTCTCTTACACTCCTGCCCAGCTGTTTGTCTACATTTATCTGGCGGGAAGTGGTGAAATACATTTTCATTGACATTGAGCTATGTCTTGGCCAAGGGATGGAGAAATTCCTAACTATCTCTGAAGCAAAAGGAAAAATACATTTTGGCATGAAAATATGTAAATGTCTTTGTTAATTGTCCATAATACATTTTGTAGTCTTGTTAAACCGGCTGAGATTCGAACCGTGTATGGTCGGCCTAAGCCTCGGTGGGCGGCGAAAAATGCATCAGGGTGTGTGGTTTGGTGGAGACATGTAGGCTGAGGCTGCTCCGTATTGTTTATTCACCTGTGCCCCAGATGACGGCTTGTGAGCCGAAACGCGTCGGTTTCCCTTATCTCTCCTGTCATTTTTTATAAGAGCTCTTGATTTATATACACAACACGGAGACGTGAGGATTTGGAGCCATTCTCTTCCCCATCATTGCCCTCCCCTGGATAGAGTATTCCACCAGGATCTAGCATAACATAGGATTGAGGGGTCCCCCAAGTGACACCATAAGGAACGGAAACGCCACATTGGGATAGGATTTGCCCTTCTCCTCGCCACCAGTTATCCAGGAGAGTGACCATCCGGTTTGGATTTGACCCCCGCGCATGTACTACCAGTATCTGGTAAGCTTACACCCATTACCTATACATCGCGGATTTCTGAAGATTACTATACTGATTTATGAATTTTGTGTTACCATACAGCGAGATGAACTCTTTGCTTGTAAAAGACCACATGAATGCCTTTTCTCTATAATTCTAGGCGCTGCATATATATCCCAGTGAATTTTCAGACAATATACAATGCCTTGCGAAAGTATTCGGCCCCCTTTGAACTTTGCGACCTTTTGCCACATTTCAGGCTTCAAACATAAAGATATAAAACTGTAATTTTTTGTGAAGAATCAACAACAAATGGGACACAATCATGAAGTGGAACAAAATTTATTGGATATTTCAAACTTTTTTAACAAATAAAAAACTGAAAAATTGGGCGTGCAAAATTATTCAGCCCCTTTACTTTCAGTGCAGCAAACTCTCTCCAGAAGTTCAGTGAGGATCTCTGAATGATCCAATGTTGTCCTCAATGACTAATGATGATAAATAGAATCCACCTGTGTGTAATAGAGTCTCTGTATAAATGCACCTGCACTGTGATAGAGACTATCACAGTGCAGGTGCATTTATACGGAGCAGAGAGCATCATGAAGAACAAGGAACACACCAGGCAGGTCAGAGATACTGTTGTGGAGAAGTTTAAAGCTGGATTTGGATACAAAAAGATTTCCCAAGCTTTAAACATCCCAAGGAGCACTGTGCAAGTGATAATATTGAAATGGAAGGAGTATCAGACCACTGCAAATCTACCAAGACCTGGCCGTCCCTCTAAACTTTCAGCTCATACAAGGAGAAGACTGATCAGAGATGCAGCCAAGAGGCCCACGATCACTCTGGGTGAACTGCACAGATCTACAGCTGAGGTGGGAGACTCTGTCCATAGGACAACAATCAGTCGTATACTGCACAAATCTGCCCTTTATGGAAGAGTGGCAAGAAGAAAGCCATTTCTTAAAGATATCCATAAAAAGTGTTGTTTAAAGTTTGCCACAAGCCACCTGGGAGACACCAAACATGTGGAAGAAGGTGCTCGGGTCAGATGAAATCAAAATCGAACTTTTTGGCAACAATGCAAAACATTATGTTTGGCGTAAAAGCAACACAGCTCATCACCCTGAACACACCATCCCCACTGTGAAACATGGTGGTGGCAGCATCATGGTTTGGGCCTGCTTTTCTTCAGCAGGGACAGAGAAGATGGTTAAAATTGATGGGAAGATGGATGGAGCCAAATACAGGACCATTCTGGAAGGAAACCTGATGGAGTCTGCAAAAGACCTGAGACTGGGACGGAGATTTGTCTTCCAACAAGACAATGATCCAAAACATAAAGCAAAATCTACAATGGAATGGTTCACAAATAAACATATCCAGGTGTTAGAATGGCCAAGTCAAAGTCCAGACCTGAATCCAATCGAGAATCTGTGGAAAGAACTGAAAACTGCTGTTCACAAACGCTCTCCATCCAACCTCACTGAGCTCCAGCTGTTTTGCAAGGAGGAATGGGCAAAAATGTCAGTCTCTCGATGTGCAAAACTGATAGAGACTTCCCCAAGCGACTTACAGCTGTAATCGCAGCAAAAGGTGGCGCTACAAAGTATTAACTTAAGGGGGTTGAATAATTTTGCACGCCCAATTTTTCAGTTTTTTATTTGTTAAAAAAGTTTGAAATATCCAATAAATTTCGTTCCACTTCATGATTGTGTCCCACTTGTTGATTCTTCACACAAAATTACAGTTTTATATCTTTATGTTTGAAGACTGAAATGTGGCAAAAGGTCGCAAAGTTCAAGGGGGCCGAATACTTTCGCAAGGCACTGTAGATCTATTGTTTTATGCATGCTGACACTTCTAAACCATATATATTTATTATTTTATTATTTTATTCATATTCTTATTACCCTAACCTGTTTTAGAGTGAGCGCGAGTTTCTTGCCTTTTATATATTCACCTGTGCTGGTCTGGAGTAGCAGAGATCCTTTCCTTTCTACTTTTATTGGCCCTCTGGATTGGTATTAGGAAAATACAAAAAAGAATCTAGTAAGATAGTCACCCGAGTGGATCAAAGTTGCATGTATAGCTGGAATGGCGCCTCATAAGCGCCGTTACTTCAGCTAACTGGCTCACCCACATGCAGGGTGTGGTTCCCAAGGCTGGGAATCAATAGCAACAAATACTGTGAAAGAGATCACAAAAAGAGCCCTGCAGGGAACAATCTAGCCATAAAATCACATTTATTGAAAAATTTGTTAAAAATGAATTTTAAACAAGAAAAATCATAGATGCAGTAAGTTAAAAAATGACAATGTTGTTGTCAAAGAAACAGGAGACTGGCCGGCTTCACTCAAATTACCACCACACACACATTACATACACCACTGAAAGTATCATACAGTATCTCACAAAAGTGAGCACACCCCTCACATTTTTGATAATATTTTATTCTATATTTTCATGTGAAGGAATGACACTTTGCTACAATGTAAAGTAGTGAGTGTACAGCTTGTATAACAGTGCAAATTTACTGTCCCCCTCAAAATAACTCAACGCACAGACATTAATGTCTAAACCACTGGCAACAAAAGTGAGTACACCCCTCACTTGTAAATGTTCAAATTGGGCCCAATTAGCCATTTTCCCTCCCCGGTGTCATGTGACTTGTTAGTGTTACAAGGTCTCAGGTGTGAATGGGGAGCAGGTGTGTTAAATTTGGTGTTATCGCTCTCACTCTCTCATACTGGTCACTGGAAGTTCAACATGGCACCTCATGGCAAAGAACTCTCTTAGGATCTGAAAAAAAGAATTTTTGCTCTACATAAAGATGGCCTAGGGCTATAAGAAGATTCCCAAGACCCTGAAACTGAGCTGCAGCAAGGTGACCAAGACCATACAGCAGTTTAACAGGACAGCTTCCACTCAGAACAGCGCCTCACCCTGGTCGACCAAAGAAGTTGAGTGCAGTGCTGAGCGTCATATCCAGAGGTTGTCTTTGGGAAATAGACGTATGAGTGCTGCCAGCATTGCTGCAGAGGTTGAAGGGGTGAGGGGTCGGCCTGTCAGTGTTCAGATCATACGCCACACACTGCATCAAACTGGTCTGCATGGCTGTCATCCCAGAAGGAAGCCTCTTCTAAAGATGATGCACAAGAAAGCCCACAGTTTGCTGAAGACAAGCAGACTAAGGACATGGATTACTGGAACCATGTCCTGTAGTCTGATGAGACCAAGATAAACTTATTTGGTTCAGATGGTGTCAAGCGTGTGTGGTGGCAACCAGGTGAGGAATACAAAGACAAGTGTGTCTTGCCTACAGTCAAGCATGGTGGGGGGAGTGTCATGGTCTGGGGCTGCATGAGTGCTGCTGGCACTGGGGAGCTACAGTTCATTGAGGGAACCATGAATGCCAAAGTAATGCTTATTGTCAAACCAATACAGCAAGGCCACCTTTTGCTCTGCAGAGTCTTTAATACCACAGTCGACCCTCACCTGGACTCTACCTCCGCATCCAAAAGAAGAAAATCACTCTTAAAGAAGTTCCTTATGCAACACGACCTATTTGATGTGTGGAGGTGCCACCATGGGTCGGAAAAGGACTTCACATACTTTTCTCCGTCACATAAAACTTACTCTAGAATAGATTTGTTCCTAACTGACAAATGGCTCCTGCAGGGGATCACATCCTCGGCGATCCACACCATGACATGGTCCGACCACGCCCCGATCTCGATAGACATAGCAGACTCACTCTCCCACAACAAAAATCCTATATGGAGGGCGAACAATTATATTATACAAAACCCTGCCTTCGCCCAGGAGATAGAAGCCCACCTGAAGGAATATTTTGAATTTAACACTGGCTCAGTGGCGGATACAGTCATGGTGTGGAATGCCTTTATCAAGGCCTTTATCAGAGGAGTTCTAATCCAACTAGCCTCAGGGTTTAAAAGGAAAGACGCAGCGTCTAAAAGATATCACTGACCAAATTGACAATCTTGAGACTCTTAATAAGAGACAAACCACACCCCAACACACAACACAAATTTTCACTCTAAGGCAGGAACTAAGATCCCTGCTACTACACTCCTTTGAGCACACGCAAAGAAAGCTAAAAGCCACCTACTACTCCACCTCCAACAAGGCAGGCAAAGCACTCGCCAACAAATTGAGAGGCCTTAGGTCTAAAACGCACATAGACTTCATCCTCCATCCCCATACCAAAAACAGATTAACTAACCCACAAGATATAGCTGACGCATTCAGCACATACTACAGCGACCTCTACAACCTAAACCGCGAAGCATTCTCCTCCCTATTAATAAAAACACTGACTGTGGTTTACAACGACGCTGCCTCCTCGTCTATTTTCCCAACAGAAAATCTGCAAGCAACTATAACCACCCTTCCAAAACCGGGGAAGGAACCCAACGAAATGCTAAATTTTCGCCCAATATGTCTATTAAATCTAGATATCAAAATTTTTGCCAAAACTATAGCCACCAGATTGAGTACAGTAATGCCCACCCTAATACACGCTGATCAAGTTGGCTTCACTATAGGCCGTCAGGCAGCCGACGCCACGAGGAGACTGATAAATGTAATTCATCATGTGGAACTCAACGGAACGCCTTCTCTGCTTCTATCTTTGGACGCAGAGAAGGCGTTCGACAGGGTCCACTGGACATATCTTCAGCAAGTCCTCCACAAATTTGGATTCACGGGCCATATCTTAAAATCCATACTGGCGCTATACACCAATCCATCAGCCCGAGTTCTTTCAGCCAATATGCTCTCTAAACCATTCTTCATAACTAACGGAACCAGACAAGGGTGCCCTTTATCTCCACTAATTTTCAATTTGACATTAGAACCCTTAGCAGAAATGATAAGAAGCAATACCCGTATATCAGGCATCAACGTGGGCAAAAAGACTCACAAAATCAGCTTATTTGCTGACGATATAATATTGATGCTGTCCAATCCGGTTCCTTCCCTGGTAGAGGTTCGGAAAATCCTAGATTTCTTCAGTAAGATATCTTATTATAAAGCGAATGAAAATAAATCCAATGTGTTGGAAATAGGTATAGACGCAATCAACAGTAACTTGCTACAGTCACAACACCCATTCATCTGGGCCAAAAACTACATTAAGTACTTAGGGATTCGGCTACCTAATTCAGTGAAAAAACTATTCACCACCAACTTCAAACCAGCTTTAGAGACACTCAGATCTGAATCCCAAAAGCTCACTAGGCATGAATTGTCATGGAGTGGGAGACTAGCAGCATTTAAAATGCTTCACCTCCCACAGGTCCTGTACTTATTTAGGACCATACCTATACGACTCCCCCAAGCATACTTCAAAGCACTGCGTACCGTCCTAAACCAGTGCATATGGAAAGGATCAAAACCAAGATGTGCACATGCGACACTTATTAAAAACAAAAAAGCAGGCGGCACTAGCTCTATAGATTTCGAAGATTACTATATAGCAGCTACCCTCGCACCAACACAAGATTGGTTTCTTTCACACCCCAACAAAATATTGAGTCATAAGGAATCAGATTACATCCCCAAACACAATTTGAAAGAGTGGCTTCTGAGCATCCCCCTAGGGGGAAGACACCCACCTCAGCACCCCCACCCATCAAAGCTACAGCACACACATGGAGGCTCCTAACAGAGAAACTAAAACTAAACCCAGGCAACATTAAGCCCAACTTTCCATTAGGAACTCTTGAACAAATAGCCCTAGACCTCAACCTCAAAACCTGGAAAACCAAAGGGATAGCTCACCTACATGATCTCCTATCGAATGATAAAATCAAACCGTTTGAAGCCCTACAAAATGAATATTCACTGCCCCACACGGAAACCTTCACTTTCCTCAGAGTAAAGGCATATCTCAAATCCATTGAATCTAAACTGTATACTATGCCCCCCAAGATATGGGCATTTTTCAATAATCACCCAACTAAAATCAAAGGCATTCCAATAATATACAACAACATTAAACAAAAAAAAAGAATTCTCTAAAGCTGAGGCACATCTACAATGGGAACAAGACTTAAGACAAACCTACACGGAATCACAATGGCACAAAGCACTTAACTCAATATTCAAGGTAACCCAATGCTCATCCCATTGGGAGCTCACATACAAAATATCGCTTAGATGGTATCTCACACCATCCAAGTTAGCAACATTTGATACCAAAAACAGCGACCTATGCTGGAGGTGTCACACAGCAAAGGGAGACATCTTCCACATAATGTGGAAACGTTCAAAAATCCAGCCTTATTGGCAAGGTATATTCCAAATCATCCAAGAAATAACAGATACCCCCATTGAAATCTCACCGGCACTAGGTCTACTTAACCTGAACATAGACCAAGTCCATTCTAAACATAGAAATGTAGTGACACACATACTATTGGCAGCCAAATCCAACATTACGAAACTCTGGAAATCCCCTACTCCCCCAACAGTGATCGATGCAATAAATCTAACTAACACTCACAGCTGCTACGAGATTATGCATGCATCCAGCCAAGGGAGACTGGATGAGGCACAAAACTCCTGGCACAGGTGGTCCACCTGGGTGGCATCCAGATCAGTGGAACGCTTCTTATAGCCAACCAGTAGTCAATGTAGCGAATAGCACAGTCCGCACACTAAACTCGCGCCATCCTCACAGGACACAAACTTGCTCCCATTGGGGTGTCCTGGGGGGATTGGCCGATAAGTAAACAAAGGCAGAAGGAGCACAACACACTGTAGCATGAACTGTGGGGACGGGTGGAAATCAAACGGTTAAATTTTATAGTTTAAAGTTGAAGAGTTATTTGTTAAACTTTATGACCACTCAGCCTGGTAGATGAAACAGTTGGGACATCACACGAGAGGAGATATCCCAGCTTTACCACCAATCCTTAATAAATGCAAGAATGTAAGTTTTTGTGACGATAATTAAACTGTGATACGAACTACTCGTGGATACGAGTAAAGTTTGTATTCTACTAACACTGTAATATTGTTATTCTTATACAACATTATAAGATTGCTTTTTATTTGTATTGTCAAAACTTGGAAAACTAATAAAAAACATTGAAACATAAATTGATTAAGGGTCTCTGAAAAGGTCACAGCTGTCTGAGTGCCTCTTTTTATGACACTCATTATCTCAAGGCATCCTCTGCTATCTCTTAATGGATCTGGTTTATTTGTTTATGATCAGGCCTGGCAATGAATCCAGACCTTTTGAGGCCTTGCAAGATGATCCAGGAATTCCTAACCTGAAGGGGGGGGGGGAAGAGTGAGGCCTTAAGCTAAAACCGTCATGGCTGAACTTGCACAAAATGCCTGCCAGTTTTCATGTGTCCAGCACGTGATATAATTACAGCCTTGATCGGACGATTACTAGACTCCCGTCAGTACACCAGACAAAACAGCTGACAAACGATTTGTACAAAAGTTGGACTTGCGGTCGTACGAAAATCTGCGCGTGTGTATACGAGGCTTTAAACGAGGCGTTGCATTTGATTGCTCAAGCAACATCAAAAATCACTCATCAACACTTCCATCATAGAAGCAAACTATAAAGTTCTCTTGAGATATTATATGGCGCCAACCAGATTGGCTACCTATATTCTGGGAGCTTCTCCAAAGTGTTTTCGAGGCTGTGGCCAGGAAGGAACAGCATTATATTACCTAAATATCTACAATGTTATTTTTCTACCTTTTGTGAAAAACTTTGATAAAAACATTGAAACAGAAAGTACCTGTATTGGGAGTACCTGTGTATAGCGAGTACCTGTATTGGGAGTACCTGTGTATAGCGAGTACCTGTATTGGGAGTACCTGTGTATAGCGAGTACCTGTATTGGGAGTACCTGTGTATAGCAAGTACCTGTATTGGGAGTACCTGTGTATAGCGAGTACGTGTGTTGGGAGTACCTGTGTGTTGGGAGTACCTGTGTGTTGGGAGTACCTGTGTATAGCGAGTACCTCAGTGTTGGGAGTACAGTGAATACTAGTGCATAGTGAGTATCAGGTGAGTGCCTGTGTATTGGGAGCGAGTACCTGAGTACTGCAGTGTGAGTACCCGAGAGTGGCGTGAATACCCGAGTGCTGTGAGTACCGTGTACGGGGAGTATTAGTGGAAAGCAGCCAGCGGTTAGGTAATTGGATAGGGTAAAATTCCCAGTCCCCACTAAATCAATAGGTACGATGCCCGGCGGGTGTGGAGAAGCGATTCGGTGTACATCTTGTCACATGTATGCGTTCCTTGATCATGAGATCGAGGGTGAATACTGCTGTACAAAATGTAAGAGCATTGTTTCCCTGGAAGCCCAGGTTCTGAATCTAAGGAAGCAACTGTCAACACTGAGACGACTCTCCATACTTAAGGAAAGTTGGGATCGAACTCAGCAGGTGCCGGCAGGGGCCAGCACAGAGGCGGGTGGAGACACAGAGGTGCAGGCACCAGAACAGAGTAGATGGGTGACAGTTAGGAAGGGTAGAAGGGAAAAAGTCAGGGGGGCTGATCCTGGGCTGGAGCATCCCAATAGGTACACCCCGTTGTGTGATATTGCGGAAACCAGCCAGGAACCAGCACCGCTGGAGCAGAGTGGCGCCCCTAGCTGCCAGGGGTGTAACTCCTCCAGCGAGGGTGGGGATGAAGTCAGGCGAAAGGTAAGGCAGATTGTGGTGATGGGGGACTCGATTCTTAGAAACACAGAGAGGCCAATCTGTCACAAAGACCTGAAGCACCGAACTGTAAACTGTTTACCGGGCGCTCGGGTTCGGGACATCACGGATCGGGTGGACAGATTGCTGGGAGGGGCTGGGGAAGACCCGGCTGTCATGGTGCATGTTGGCACCAATGACAAAGTT
>BLSH010049688.1:203642-213898 GCA_018402905.1 Glandirana rugosa
AAAAAAAAATACAGTCATTATGCAACATATAGGGGGTTACAACACCAGGGAATCCACACGTAGATTATCAAAAAATTTTAAAAGGTATGATGGTCGTCTTTGGTGACAAAGACCTTCGTTTAAGGTGTAAGCGTGACGAGAATGGCATTTCTTTGGGGATGCGTAGAATTCCAATTTTGCGGAAAGAAAGTAAGAATCCCTTACCGGCGCACAAAAGAACAAAAGGGAACGCGACTTATCAAAACGGGGATATCGCCCCAGTGGTCATGTCATAAACATTTAGTCTAGGGGAGAGTTCGCAGAAAAGAGGTCTCTCTTAGTTCAGAGAAGGGCAACAAAGCTAGTTAAGGGATTAGAGGACCTAAGTTATGAGGAAAGACTACAGGCACTGAACTTATTCTCTCTGGAGAAAAGACGCTTGAGAGGGGATCTGATTTACAAATACTGTACTGGTGACCCCGCTATAGGGGCAAAACTATTCAGCGCAAGGGAAAACAAGAAAACACGCGGCCATTCCCTAAGAATGAAAGAAAGGCGTTTTAACCTTAAGATGCGTAGGGGTTTCTTTACGGTAAGAGCAGTGCGAATGTGGAATTTGCTTCCAGAAACAGTGGTTTCTGCTGGTAGTATGGAAAATTTTAAAAAACTATTAGATGCACACCTAAGGGACCACAACATTGGGGGATATACAACGTATTACTGACATAAAAAAAAAACACACACATGGGTTGGACTTGATGGACTTGTGTCTTTTTCCAGCCTCACTGACTATGTAACTATGTAACTATGTAAGAAAGTAAATTGTAGGTTTGTCAACACAACTTTAAAACACAAGGAAACAGTTAACCTTTTCAGAAGTGTTCAGCATCAGGCTGTATAGGAGCAGAAATGCTTCCCTCAGCCTCTTGGCTTGCTTTGCTAGCACCACAATTCAGGCTTCACACTCAAATCTTTTATCTAGTCCCTAAGACCCAATCACAGCATTGTTGTGCTCACTTACATACTCTGCATCTCTTGCTCTCTCTCACATGAATCCTCTCCATATCTTTTGCAGCCCCCGGCTGCATGGGCCCTCACCCTGACCACTGGAAATGAGACCTACTGTCTCCCAGATGGAGCCTTGAACTGCAGACAGCCTCATAAATATAAAGGCTGTCCCCACCTGCACATACAGTCTGCTGGTCTCCTAAAAAACCTGGACACAGGTGTAGAGGCTTCTTCCCTCTCAACGCTCTTTGAAGCCTCCGGACTCCAGCACCCAAATAACAAAACCCACAGAACCCCCCCCCCCCCCCCAAAAAAAAACTTTCTACTTATAATAGCCATTCTTAATCTGAATCCTTGAACCTTGCACGCCATTTATCTATTTTTACACAGTGACAGGGCCCCGCACTATTACAATATATAAATTCGCTTTACGTAGAGCTATAGTCAAATACAAAACTCATAAATGTATTTATTGAATTATTGTTTTGATTGACTGATTAATTAGTTAAATTATTTATTTATATTCTAGGCTGCACATAGCAGTAAGCCTAGCTCTCAATCCAGGGCTGGCCCAAGACATTGTGCTGCTTGGGTTCAAGAATGAAATACTGCCAAGGATGGAGGGGTAATGTAGTTTCAGGGTTGATCAGTGGTGAGGGTGATTTGTCGTGCGAATGGATGGTGTGAGCACTTAAATCATCCCTGCACCATGCTTGATATGGTGTCAGGATGATCAAATCACATTATTTCTATTGTTATATTGAAATATATAATGAAATGTTTCATCTCACCATAATTCAGAATCAGTGGGAACCCTGAGCTTGTTACTTGCCACCAGATGCAGTGTACCACTGTCGCCTGCCACCAGAAGCAGCATTTCCCTTGCCACCATTGCTGCCACCAGATGCAGCGTGTCACTTACCACCGCTGCTTGCCACCAGATGCAGCGTGTCACTTGCAAACGCTGCTTGCCACCAGATGCAGCATGTCACTTGCCACCACCACTTGCCACCAAATGCAGCATGTCACTTGCAACCGCTGCTTGCCACCAGATGCAGGGTGTCACTTGGCACTGCTGCTTGCCACCAGATGCAGCATGTCCCATGCCACCAGATGCAGGGTGTCACTTGCCACCACCACTTGCCATCAGATGCAGCGTGTCACTTGCCACCAGATACAGCTTGTCACTTGCCACCATTGCTTGCCACCAGATGCAGCGTGTCACTTACCACCGCTGCTTGCCACCAGATGCAGCATGCCACTTGCAACCGCTGCTTGCCACCAGATGCAGCGTGTCACTTGCCACTGCTGCTTGCTACCAGATGCAGCATTTCCCCTGTCACCAGATGCAGGGTGTCACTTGCCACCACCACTTGCCACCAGATGCAGCATGTCACTTGCCACCAGATACAGCTTGTCACTTGCCACCGTCGCTTGCCACCAGATGCAGCATGTCACCGTTGCTTGCCACCAGATGCAGCGTGTCACTTGCCACCAGATGCAGCGTGCCATTTGCCACCATCGCTTGCCATCAGATGCAGCTTGTCACTTGCGACTGTCAATTGGCTATAGCGCGGCCGCGGTCAGCAAGTGGGAGGGACATGCCCTGAGCTGAGTAAACATAAAGCAAGTAACCAATTAAGCCAGCCTGCCACTCACTGTAACTTACTTTAAAAATAGAACTCACCAGTTACCAAAGACAAAGTTGTACCTGAGCCTCTACTTATTCTGTCTTAAATTGCAGCACTGGTGTCGCCATCGGAACGGTGATGAGTGGGTACTTGTGCTGCCTGTGTGCTATGCTGTGTGTGATGTGCTCTGCTCTGGCCTGGGCCTTCCAGCCGGGAAACCTGCTCCGCTTGTACCGCTCCACTCCCTAACCCATGCGCCCCTCTGGCTTCACCCGCAAGACGTGCCAATGTACACAGGAGCAGCAGGAGGAGAGGAGGTGATGTCACGACACACTGTCACTGACTATGCTAGTCTCGGTCTGGAGACATAAGAGAGACTGACTGGAGCGCAGCAGAGACGGTACCATGCATGCCGGGCTGGCTGCCAATTCTTATACACCCACAGTGACAGACAGTTCCAGAAACATGCTGCATTTGGATGCCGGAGGTGGTGGGACCTATAGAGGTGACGGCTGGTTCCCTTTCTACGGAAGCCTGCAGGCTGCGGCCTGCCTGTGCTATTCTGTGACCATGGTGACCTGGAGTCTGAACTGCTCCACCCCCACTCCGCTCCCATGCCCCGCTCCTCAGCACTGCAGACATTACAACATCATGCTACAATGATGCCGCCCCTCTTAAAGTGCCGCTTGGGTCCCATGGACCCACTGAGACCCATGGTAGGGCGGCCCGGTCTCAATCCCTAAAACAGTGTGTAAACACCTGTTGATAGTGCCAGTTGAACCATCGGGCACCTCCTTTGGTAAGGTGACAACACTTCTGCAGTGCAATAATTGCAATATTGCCACCCTTGTACTGTAGATGCTTAGATGTTGACATTGCTGATAGGCCTATTAGTGAATAGCCACACCCAGTTTTGCCAACAGCCCTTCACATTGACACAACGTTGCTCTATCTGCAGGAACTTAGAGATGTGATGTAAAAGTCCTCCTCAGTCCCTCCCACCACGTCCAGCTCTCTTTGGAAGAGTGCAGGAGAATTCCAGACTCTGCTACTTTCTCCATGATTACATTTCTTTTGTCACATTTACCATACCAGCATGGGCGTCCGCAGGTAGGGGCAAGGGGGGGCAATTGCCCCCCCTGGCATCAGGGATCGGATCGGGGGTTCCCCAGTAGGTCCTTATCCTATTGAGCCATGTATGCAGTTTCTGACAGTCTCTTGGGCCATGTTCGCAGTCTCTGACCATCTCCTGTACCATGTCCACAGTCTCTGACTGTTTCCTGTACTATGTCCGCAGTCTCTGACCGTATCCTGTACTATGCCCATAGTCTCTGACCATCTCCTGTATCATGTCTGCAGTCTCTGACCATCTCCTGTATCATGTTTTCAGTCTCTGACCATCTCCTGTATCATGTTTGCAGTCTCTGACCATCTCCTATACTATGTCTGCAGTCTCTGACTGTGATAATGTAATAATGACATTGTCAAAAAGGGGCAGAGCATGGATGACCTTAAATTTATGCCCTCCCCTGAAAAAATGTCTGCGGACGCCCATGCATACCAGCTTGACTTGATAATGTCTATCTATCACACCTAGAGAAAAAAAAAACACTAGAGACCTTAGAGGCTCTTCAAGTGAAGAAAAAATAAACCCAGCCAGTTCTGCTTTTGCAGTATTTGCTATAAATATAGTGTATTACATAAGCCTCACAAAGTTGCTCAATCAGCTTATTTAAACAATACCAGCCGGGTATTGTTCTGCTTTCTGAACTCCGGCCAGAAATGTTAACCACTTCAGCCCCGGAAGGATTTACCCCGTTCCTGGCCAGAGCACTATTTGCGATTCGGAACTCCGTCGCTTTAACTGACAATTGCGCGGTCGTGCGACGTTGTATCCAGATAAAATTGACGTCCTTTTTTTCCCACAAATAGAGCTTTCTTTTGGTGGTATTTGATCCCCTCTGCGTCATTTTTGATCGCCGCTATAAACAAAAAAAGAGCGACAATTTTGAAAAAAAAAGTTTTTTTTACTTTTTGCTAAAATACATGTCCAAAAAAATTAATATAAAAAAACAAATTTATTCATCAGTTTTGGCCGAGATGTATTCTTCTATATATATTTGGTAAAAAAAAATCGCAATCAGCGTATATTGATTGGTTTGCGCAAAAGTTGCCACTTTCACAAACCATGAGAATTGATTTATTTTTTTTAACTTTTATTTTTTTTTTTTTACAAGTAATTGCAGCGATCTGCAACTTTTATCGGGACTGCGATATTGCGGCGGACAGATCGGACATTTTTGACACTTTTTTGGGACCAATGACATTTATACAGCGATCAGATCTAAAAATAGCCACTGATTACTGTATACATGTCATTGGCAAGGAAAGAGTTAACCTGTAGGGGGTGATCTAGGGGTTAAATGTGTTCCCTAAGCGTGTTCTAACTGTATGGGGGCTGGGCTGACAGGGGCAAGATAGATCTAACTGATCCCGATCACCGGGATCAGTAGATCTCTGTCATGGCTGCCTGTCAGCAGAGGGAACTGACGTGTTTACATTGATAGTTCCCCTTTCTTTCTCTCTAGAATGCGATTGTGGGTCTCTGGTGGGCATCGATTTTGCCCGACCTGCGGGTGCGCTGACGGAGCGTGCCCGCAAATCGCGCATGCACGAGTTACCATTTATAAACTGCGATATTGTGCTACACTGCGGCAGTAAAAACACAGCAAGCGGTCGTGAAAAAAAAAAATAACACTTCTGCCTGGTAGGAGTAGAAGATGTCATGTCATCTATGCCCAGTCTTGCCACAAAGAGTTAATCCAGCTCTGAACAATACTCTTATCTTTTTTCAGTAGGGAAAAAACAGACACACAGAGAAATATGTGACTGTTTCCTCCCCAATGTTGTGACTGACAGCTCATTTCCTTATCTCATGCATGATCCTACAGAGCTTCACATCCCCCCTCCTTTCTTCTCCAGCTCTCCCAGGATTGGCTGCTCCTCACCTCAGCATGATTGGGCATGCTGAAGTCATGTGGTGACTTTCCTGAGTTTTGACAGGATGTTTCTCAAAACTCAGGAATAGGAAAGTAGGAGAGTGTACAGGTGGGTGGGGAGTCTTGTGACATCACAACTCCACCCACTGAGCTCCAGCAAAGAGAGCCACCCACTAATTCCAGAGATTTGTGGGGCTGCTACTGCTGAAGGGGGTGATATTTGCAAGGTAGGGATACATGCAGGAAGCTTGCATGAATATATACATTAATACTGTGCCATTGGTTTATACTGGAAGAGTGGTGGGTTTACATCCACTTTAAGTCCATTTTTAAATGTAGCACCTTCAGAGATAGGTAGTAGGTTAGATAAACTTAGCTCTTGGCTCACTGTAATCAGTGGAGCTCCATGTGATTATGTTGGTCTGTCCTGTTTTTCACTGGCTGTAGGACTGACTGCTTGCACCTGTCTGTCTGGAAATGTTCTAGAAGATAGAGGGCAGGAAGAGTCAAATTAGCAGCTGCATATTTATGTAGCTCTGGCCAATCCCTGGGAAGAGATGCCCATATGGTAGCTGGGAGTGTGCATCAATACACTGAGACTGGGAACGGAGGTGTCTTATCCTAGGAGGAGGTGAGCCCACCCCGTGGGGGGGGGGGGGGTGTTGGCTGAGTAGTACTGTCACGTACCTGGTGGAGATCAAGCTGTAGAGGGGGCTTCTCTTACACCTCTTGTTCAACACCCCTGGTAGTAATGACAGGAGATGTGAGGACACAGAGTGGTACAAGGGCCGGTACAACAGTGTTACGTACCAGGTAGTGAGTCTGACGGCTGGGGATGGCCTCCCCTACGACCCCAGTTCAAGAGACCGCTGGGAGTGAGACAGCGGCCACAGGAGCACGGGGAGGTAAGAGTGCCTGTGGTATTCCGGTAATGTCCACCAGCTGAAGGTCTGTAGGATTGTTGGAGATAGAGATGACCTGCAGGGCAACAGATGCAGCTGGGAAGTAGCAATCCTGAAGGGCTGAAGCAGAGTTGCGGAGCTGGCAGTCACGGTGGTCTGGATGGCCACAGACACTGAAGAAGAGTCGGGTTCAGGCAGGGTCGGCAACCGTCTGGCGGTGCGGTACAAGGGTGCAGGCAGGAGAATGGTCAAGTCCAAGCAGGTGGCAGAAGTACAGAGGGATCAGGCAATCGGGTGGTCGTAGGCAAGCTGGGGTCGGTGCAGGCAGAGATCAGACAGAGTCGGGACAGGCCGGCTCACAGGAACAAACAACAGGTTAGGGGTCTCTCAGGAAACAGGTCACACGCTGTAGATCAGACAGCACTTGCTGCAGGGTTTGCTGAGCTGATATAGAGCCGGTTGGCGCTGGTTCCAGCGGGAACGCTCAAATAGTCCAAAACAGTGCCTTTTTGCAGGCACTTTTTTAACAAACAGGCAGTGCAAGCTGAAGTTTGCAGGAAAAAGATGACCATGGGTCACCAGGCAGGAACTGGAACACGGTGAAGCTTAATCAGCAGGCAGGAGCGTAGACAGGACACAGGCCAAAAGGTCATCAACAGCCGGGCAGTGAAGGTACAGGTTCATAAGACAGAAGCAGAGTCAGGATACAGGCCGGAGTTTTTACACAGTCGGGTAGCAGGGCACAGAAACACAAGACAGGGTCAGAGTACAAGCCAAGGTCAGAATAGGTAGGCGGGAATCCAGAGATTGATGAAGGACAAGCCGGGTCAAGCATGGGTAGGCAGGTATAGTAGGCCAGGGCACAGGTAAACAAGAACTAACTGAAGACCACTCAGCAATCTGTTCATGGCAAAGCTCAGCTTAAATAGGCCTTTTGGTGCTAGTGCGTGCACGTGTGCTGCTAATACCTTTGCACATGCCCGTCAATGCCCGTTCTATATTGAGTTTTTGCTCATAATTATGAGCATGTACATGTAATGGCCTTCTGGTTCCAAGTGAGCTTCTCTTAAAGTCCCACCCAGCCATTTGTCTACATTAATCTGGCGGGAAGTGGTGAAATACATTTACATTGACATTGAGCTATGTCTTGGCCAAGGGATGGAGAAATTCCTAACTATCTCTGAAGCAAAAGGAAAAATACATTTTAGCATGAAAATATGTAAATGTCTTTGTTAATTGTCCATAATACATTTTGTAGTCTTGTTAAACCGGCTGAGATTCAAACCGTGTATGGTCGGCCTAAGCCTCGGTGGGCGGGGAAAAATGCATCAGGGTGTGTGGTTTGGTGGCGACATGTAGGCTGAGGCTGCGCCGTATTGTTTATTCACCTGTGCCCCAGATGACGGCTTGTGAGCCGAAACGCGTCGGTTTCCCTTATCTCTCCTGTCATTTTTTATAAGAGCTCTTGATTTATATACACAACACGGAGACGTGAGGATTTGGAGCCATTCTCTTCCCCATCATTGCCCTCCCCTGGATAGAGTATTCCACCAGGATCCAGCATAACATAGGATTGAGGGGTCCCCCAAGTGACACCATAAGGAACGGAAACGCCACATTGGGATAGGATTTCCCCTTCTCCTCGCCACCAGTTATCCAGGAGAGTGACCATCCGGTTTGGATTTGACCCCCGCGCATGTACTATCAGTATCTGGTAAGCTTACACCCATTACCTATACATCGCAGATTTCTGAAGATTACTATACTGATTTATGAATTTTGTGTTACCATACAGCGAGATGAACTCTTTGCTTGTAAAAGACCACATGAATGCCTTTTCTCTATAATTCTAGGCGCTGCATATATATCCCAGTGAATTTTCAGACAATATAGATCTATTGTTTTATGCGTGCTGCCACTTCTAAACCATATATATTTATTATTTTATTATTTTATTCATATTCTTATTACCCTAACCTGTTTTAGAATGAGCGCGGGTTTCTTGCCTTTTATATATTCACCTGTGCTGGTCTGGAGTAGCAGAGATCCTTTCCTTTTTACTTTTATTGGCCCTATGGATTGGTATTAGGAAAATACAAAAAATAATCTAGTAAGATAGTCACCCGAGTGGATCAAAGTTGCGTGTATAGCTGGAATGGCGCCTCTTAAGTGGCGTTACTTCAGCTAAGTGGCTCACCCACATGCAGGGCGTGGTTCCCAAGGCTAGGAATCAATAGCAACAAATACTGTGAAAGAGATCACAAAAAGAGCCCTGCAGGGAACAATCTAGCCATAAAATCACATTTATTGAAAAATTTGTTAAAAATAAATTTTAAACAAGAAAAATCATAGATGCAGTAAGTTAAAAAATTACAATGTTGTTGTCAAAGCAACAGGAGACTGGCCGGCTTCACTCAAATTACCACCACACACACATTACATACACCACTGAAAGTATCATACAGTATCTCACAAAAGTAAGTACACCCCTCACATTTATTCTATCTTTTCATGTGACAACACTGAAGAAATGACACTTTGCTACAATGTAAAGTAGTGAGTGTACAGCTTGTATAACAGTGTAAATTTGCTGTCCCCTCAAAATAACTCAGCACACAGCCATTAATGTCTAAATTGCTGGCAACAAAAGTGAGTACACCCCTAAGTGAAAACGTTCAAATTGGACCCAATTAGCCATTTTGCCTCCCCGGTGTCATGTGACTTGTTAGTGTTACAAGGTCTCAGGTGTGAATGGGGAGCAGGTGTGTTCAATTTTGTGTTTTCGCTCTCACTCTCTCATACTGGTCACTGGAAGTTCAACATGGCACCTCATGGCAAAGAACTCTCTTAGGATCTGAAAAAAAGAATTGTTGCTCTACATAAAGATGGCCTAGGCTATAAGAAGATTGCCAAGACCCTGAAACTGAGCTGCAGCACTATGGCCAAGACCATACAGCGGTTTAACAGGAGAGGTTCCACTCAGAACAGCGCCTCACCATGGTCAACCAAAGAAGTTGAGTGCAGTGCTGAGTGTCATATCCAGAGGTTGTCTTTGGGAAATAGAGGTATGAGTGCTGCCAGCATTGCTGCAGAGGGTGAAGTGGTGGGGGGTCAGCCTGTCAGTGCTCAGACCATACGCCGCACACTGCATCAAATTGGTCTGCATGGCTGTCATCCCAGAAGGAAGCCTCTTCTAAAGATGATGCACAAGAAAGCCCACCGTTTGCTGAAGACAAGCAGACTAAGGACATGGATTACTGTAACCATGTCCTGTGGTCTGATGAGACCAAGATAAACTTATTTGGTTCGGATGGGGTCAAGCGTGTTTGGTGGCAACCAGGTGAGGAGTACAAAGACAAGTGTGTCTTGCCTACAGTCAAGCATGGTGGTGGGAGTGTCATGGTCTGGGGCTGCATGAGTGCTGCCGGCACTGGGGAGCTACAGTTCATTGAGGGAACCATGAATGCCAATATGTACTGTGACATACTGAAGCAGAGCAAGATCCCCTCCCTTCAGAGACGGAGCCGCAGGGCAATATTCCAACATGATAACGACCCCAAACACACCTCCAAGACGACCACTGCCTTGCTAAAGAAGCTGAGGGTAAAGGTGATGGACTGGCCAAGCATGTCTCCAGACCTAAACCCTATTGAGCATCTGTGGGGCCTCCTCAAATGGAAGGTGGAGGAGCGCAAGGTCTCTAACATCCACCAGCTCCGTGATGTCATCATGGAGGA
>BLSH010049688.1:249309-261989 GCA_018402905.1 Glandirana rugosa
TGTACCCTTTAGGAAGGCCCCGACTTCACCAATTTGTGAAGTCGGGGGACTTCCTAAAGTGTGAAATCCTAGGGCTCTGGTCCTAAAGTGTGAAATCCTTCAGGGGGCTGAAGTGTTTAACCACTTCAGCCCCGGAAGGATTTCCCATGTTAGGACCAGAGCACTTTTTGCGATTCGGCACTGCGTCGCTTTAACTGACAATTGCGCGGTCGTGCGGCGTTGTACCCAAACTAAATTTGTGTCCTTTTTTTCCCACAAATAGAGCTTTCTTTTGGTGGTATTTGATCCCCTCTGCGTAATTTCTGATCGCAGCTATAAACAAAAAAAGAGCAGCAATTTTGCAAAAAATTTTCTTAGTTTTTGCTAAAATACAAATAAAAAAAACATTTTATCGGTTTTGGCCGATTTATATTCTCTCATATTTTTGGTAAAAAAAATTGCAAGCAGCGTTTATTAATTGGTTTGCGCAAAAGTTGCCACGTTTACAAACCATGAGAATTCATTCATGGCGTTTTAACAATTTTTTTTTTTTTTTACTGGTAATGGCAGCGATCTGCGATTTTTAGCGGTACTGCAATATTGCAGCGGACATGTCAGACACTTTTGACACTTTTTAGGGCCCAATGACATTTATACAGCGATCAGAAGTTTAAATAGCTACTGATTACTGTATAAATGTCATTGGCAGTGAAGGGGTTAACCTGCAGGGGGCGCTCTAGGGGTTAACTGTGTTCCCTAGGTGTGTTCTAACTGTGAGGAGGCTGGGCTGCCAGGGGCACCAGAGATCTAACTGATCCCAGTGACAGGGATCAGTAGATCTATTAAATGCCGCCTGACAGAGTGGGGAACCACCGTGTTTACATTGGCAATTCCACGTTCCTTCTCTCTGCCAGGTCATGGCGGCTTGCCGGCGGACATCTTGTGTGCCAATTGCAAATTAATATTCGCTATTGTCTTCCTGATTCTCCTCTGGGCCAATCCTGGCTCAGGAAGCAGGTCCTGAGACCTGATTGGCCGAGAAAAGAAGCAATCCATTTGGCTGCTGAGGAGACGCAGGGGGAAGCCACCATGAAGCTGAGGAAGTATGAGGCGCAAACCCGCCACCCAGAGGAAGCCTGCGACCTATATGGGGTAAGTGCGTGGCTGGTGACCAACCTACCTGGGGGTGGTGGTACGAGAGACCTGACCGACCGAAAGACCGGGGAGTGGCCGTGGTTGGAGGTTGGATTGTCGCCCTCCCCCCCAAAATATACCACCAGCCGCCACTGGTAGGTGCTATACTCTAACTTTCAGTCAAACTAATCAATATACTTCTATTGGGATTTTTTTTACCGCAGACATGTAGCAGAATACATTTTGGCTATTTTGGCAGAAAGTTTTTTTTTTTTTCAAAATGTATCCTCTTTTTTCATTCATAGCACAAAAAATAAAAGACCCAGTGGTGATAAAATACCACCAAAAGAAAGCTATATTTGCAGTAAAAAAATGATCCGAATTTTGTTTGGTTACAGTGTTGTATGACCAAGCAATTACCAGTTAAAGTAGCGCAGTGCTGAATAGCAAAAAATGTCCCGGTCATGAAGGGGATAAAACCTTCCAGAGCTGAGGTGGATAATTATGATGAAGAAACATAACACACAAAAGTGGAAAAGATGGAGGCGCATGCGTGGCAGCTCCCGATATGGACGCTTAATCCGGGAGCTCCGTCCCGCTCCGACAGCCTGAGCCCTCAGCACAGAAGACACACGCAGTCCCACGCCCGCTTCTTCCCCCACTAGTGACTGGACATACACTGAACCCCCTGATGACATCGGGGTCTTTCAGGAGAGGTCTCAGCAGCCAGTTTGGAGCCCACGGGCAGCAGGCACCCGATCTCAAGATGGCGGCCGCATCTCAGCTCCTGGCACCGGCTCACCTGAAAGAACGGAGGTCCGTGTAAGTAAACACGGATCTCCGTTCTGTGTGAGGGGGAAGGGCTGTGATCACTTCCCTTCCCCTGCTAGGGCAACCCACACACAGTTAGAACGCCCAGGGAACACAGTTAACCCTTAGAGCGCTCCCTGCAGGTTAACCCCTTCACTGCCATTTTTTATAGCACTGATCGCTGTATAAATGCCAATGGTCCCAAAGAAGTGTCAAAATGGTCCGACATGTCTGCCCTAATATCGCAGTACCGCTAAAAATCGCAGATCGCCGCCATTACTAGTAAAAAAATTAAATAAATAAAAACCCCAGAATGAATTCTCATCATCCATAAGCGCGGCCACTTTTGCGCAAACCAATCAATAAACGCCAATTGCGATTTTTTTTTATCACAAATATGAGGAAGAATATAAATCGACCAAAACTGATGATTGGATTTGGATTTTAGCAAAAAGTAAGAAATTTGTGTTTTTTTGGAAAATTGTCGCTCTTCTTTTGTTTATAGCGGCGATCAGAAATGACGCAGCGATGATCAAATGCCACCAAAAGAAAGCTCTATTTGTGGGAAAAAAGGACGCAAATTTTGTTTGGGTACAACGTTGCACGACCGCGCAATTGTCAGTTAAAGCGACGCAGCGCCGAATCGCAAAAAGTGCTCTGGTCCTAAACTGGGAAATCCTTCCGGGGCTGAAGTGGTTAAGGAGCTAATCCTTACAGATAATCCTTACACATTCCGCATCACAGACTCGAGTTAGACAGGGCCCACAGGGCTCTTAAACCACCACGTTCTGACGGTCTCCCTAGAGACATTGTAGTGAAACCACATTACTACACAGTAAAAGAAGAGGTGATGCGCAAATCTCGCTCATTACTGAAAATCTCTTTCCAGGGACATGAGATTCAGGTATTCATAGACAAATCACCCTCCACGATACAGAAGCGCAGAGCCCCCAAACCATTGCTAACAATTTTAACAGAGAAGGAGATAAAATATTGGTGGCTCTTTCCATTCCAGCTCAACTTCCTCTTCAAAGGGAAAGCCCACACATTTGCTTCATTTGCAGAGGGGGAAAAAATCCTTCTACAACTGGGCCTCTTCCGACAGGATCCACTGCAATCAACCTCTGGCTCCAACTCGACCTCCTTGAAACAACAACTACCCTCAAGCCCGTTATCACCAACCTGGTGATAAAGCCAAATCTAAGAAATATAAAGAAGCTCAACCTCCCTAGAAAAGGATCCTTCCCTCTTCCTATGTAATCTTTGATACAAATCTGGGTCATCCCTCAGTCTGAGTCATATCCCCTTGGCTCTATGGAATCTTTTCATAACTGTAGGATGCCTCATTGGAGGCTTAGTTTAAAATACCCTATTTAAGGGGTACCTACTACACAACTACATTTTTTTTTCCTTTTTGGTTACCTTTTCTAAGCGTGAACATATTCACAGGTCACTTATTTTGTTAACTGGTACTTACCTGGGACTCTTTTACGGGAACTTGTTTTAGTGTCTCACTTATCCTTTTTCAGATATTCAGCCGAAAACACAATGATTGTCTATAACAGAATAATATCTAGGTTATCCTCACGGACTTATCCCGATCCCTTTGGGCCTACAGTGGGGATCGAAAGTTTGGGCACCCCAGGTAAAAATGTGCATAAAGTAGCCAAGGAAAGATGGAAAAATCTCCAAAAGGCATCAAATTACAGATTAGACATACTTATAATATGTCAACAAAAGTTAGATTTAATTTCCATCATTGACACTTTTAAAAATTACAGAAAACAAAAAAATGGCGTCTTCAAAAGTTTGGGCACCCTGCAGAATTTATAGCATGCACTGCCCCCTTTGCAAGGCTGAGACCTGCCAGTGTCATGGATTGTTCTCAATCATCGTCTGGGAAGACCAGGTGATGTCAATCTCAAAGGTTTTAAATGCCCAGACTCATCTGACCTTGCCCCAACAATCAGCACCATGGGATCTTCTAAGCAGTTGTCTAGAAACCTGAAACTGAAAATAGTTGACGCTCACAAAGCTGGAGAAGGCTATAAGAAGATAGCAAAGCGTTTTCAGATGTCAATATCCTCTGTTTGGAATGTAATTAAGAAATGGAAGTCATCAGGAACAGTGGAAGTTAAAGCCAAGATCTGGAAGACCAAGAAAAATATCAGACAGAACAGCTCGCAGGATTGTGAGAAAAACAATTCAAAACCCACGTTTGACTGCACGATCCCTCCAGAAAGATCTGGCAGACACGGGAGTTGTGCTCCACTATTCCACTATAAAGAGATACTTGTACAAATATGGTCTTCATGGAAGAGTCATCAGAAGAAAACCTCTTCTACGTCCTCACCACAAAAATCAGCCTTTGAACTTTGCAAATGAACATATAGACAAGCCTGATGCATTTTGGAAACAAGTTCTGTGGACCGATGAGGTTAAAATTGAACTTTTTGGCCAGAAATGAGCAAAGGTACGTTTGGAATTTAATGAAAAGAATCTCTGTCCAACTGTTAAGCATGGGGGTGGATCAATCATGCTTTGGGGTTGTATTGCAGCCAGTGGCACAGGGAACATCTCACGAGTAGAAGGAAAAATGGATTCAATAAAATTTCAGCAAATTTTGGATGGTAACTTGATGCCATCTGTGAAAAAGCTGAAGTTAAAGAGAGGATGGCTTCTACAAATGGATAATGATCCTAAACACACCTCAAAATCCACGGGGGATTACATCAAGAGGCGTAAACTGAAGGTTTTGCCATGGCCTTTACAATCTCCTGACCTCAACATAATTGAAAATCTATGGATAGACCTTAAAAGAGCAGCGCGTGACAGACAGCCCAGAGATCTCAAATAACTTGAAGACTTTTGTAAGGAAGAATAGGCAAAGATACCTCAAAAAAGAATTGAAAGACTCTTGGCTGCAAAAAGCATTTACAAACTGTGATACTTGCCAAAGGGGGCAGTACAAGATATTAACTCTGCAGGGTGCCCAAACTTTTGCAGACGCCATTTTTTTTGTTTTCTGTTATTTTGAAAGTGAAATAAAATCTAACTTTTGTTGACATATAATAAGAATGTCTAATCTGTAATTTGATGCCTTTTGGAGATTTTTCCATCATTCCTTGGCTTCTTTATGCACATTAATACAAATTTTTACCTGGGGTGCCCAAACTTTCGATCACCACTGTACCTATTTCCACTTTCCCCCACCCTAATCCTCCTATCCCTCTTCCTCCCCTACGCCCCCCTCTTTCTCTTTCCCTTGCCTCCCACCCGTATCAAATCTACCTGACCGTCCACGCTTCTTGTTAATCTAGTTTGTCAATATTTGGGATTGTACACCTATATTTTTACTTTCTCTATGCAAACAGGTTGGCGAAGGATGATGTGTGCCTCTTTAATTTATATCTTACAATTTATATTTTCATGTGCCTCGCTGTCGGAGTGGTACTCATGCCACTCCTCCTGCCCAGAGGACTTGGATTTTTACCCACTTCTGTGCAGAGAGTAATCTCCTTTTTTGAGAGGACATTTTTTTGAGTTAACCGTGGAGAGCCACTCTCTCTTCCACCGTTGGGAGGCATTCTAGCCTCTCACTTTTCTACTCTATACGTCTTCTATTCTTTTCTGTTCTCTACTATCTAACCTGCCCTCTTTGTTTACAGTGTATAGTTCAGAGGACTCGACGGGGGTCATAGCAAAAGTTCCTATGAACTCAGAGTATACTGATCTACATCAATCCATCTTCAGGCACCACAGGGTAAGTGTCTCTTGGAAGTTGACATATTTCTCTCAAATGCTCCATGGCTAACACATCCTCCAATTCACCCCCTCTACGGGTAATTTCACATAAAGCCCAGGGTATCAATTCCCCAATTAAAAGACACAAAGTCCTTCATCATTTCCATTCTCACAAAACTGATATAGCCCTCTTACAGGAAACACACTTTCCTAAAAGATATAGACCTTAGTTTCTTCATCATAAATAAAGGACAAAACCAAAGGGGTAGCGGCCCTTTTTTCTCCCTAATATCAGAATACAAAGATGCAGAGGGTAGATACATTTTAGTGAAAGAGACTATTGATGACTGAATTTATACGTTTGTATCATATTATGCTCCCAACAGAAAACAACTCAATTTTTTTCAGACAATGTGTACTACGCTTACACATATGATAGAGGGGACGGTGATATTTGGGGGAGACTCCAATATCGCTTTTGATTTGGGTCTTGATAAAACTCGTACATTAGGGAAAAGCCTCACACGTCCCTCTAAACAGAGCCTACGTATAGCTAAAGTTCTATACCAACATGGTCTGGTAGACATTTGGAGGAAAGTCAATCCAACAATGAGAAACTTTACACATTTTTCCAGTTCACAGAACTCTTTTGCTAGGATTGGCCACATACTGGTTGCGACAGCTACGGTCCCCCTGGCCACTACGTCGTATATCAGAGATTCCACCTGGTCAGCAGACCATGCTATGGTATTCCTTATCCTACCCCATCAGGCCAACCTAACGTTTGACGCTGGAGGCTCAATGAGTCCATTTTTTGTGATCTGATCAGAAAGCTAGAAATAGAAGGGGCAATTAAAGAATTTTTCCAAATCAATGGCACTCCTGAGATAACCCCATCAGGCCTATGGGCAGCCCATAAAGTCACGCTTAGAGGGAAGCTCATACAAATAGCGTCTCAGATTAACAGGTCCAGTAGGGTAAATATAGAAAATTAGGAAAAGGAATTTAACATTCTCTCCAAAAAACACAATCCATTCCACAGTCAGTTACAATAGAAAGCCTAGATTCAGCTCTGGCAGCTTTAAATTTAGCCCTTATATCTAGACCCGAAAAGTGACTCCACTGGAACAGAGCACGTTTCTACTCCCAGGGAGATAAAATTGGTTCTATGTTGGCTCTTAGGTTGACTCCAAACATTGGATCCTTTGCGACCCCTAAAATTAGGATTGTCTCAAAACCCCCAGTGTATTATGGGAGAGTACCAAAATTTTTACCAAAAACTATACAGCACAAAGGCTCAACCAACTCAACTGGCAATAGATGGATTTCTTGACAATCTACAATTATCTAAACTTTTAGAATGCCACATTCAGACACTGGAGTCTCCTATCCCAACTGAAGAAGTATGCTCAATTATCAAACAATTAAAGCCTCATACTGCACCAGATCCGGACGGTTTCTCGGTTCCTTGTAGAACTTTCTCTGTCACCCTAGCCCCCTACTTGGCGCACTTCTTCAATGCGGTTAGAAAGGGTGCCCCCTTGGAGAACACTCAAAACTCAGTGTATATCTCTGTGATTCCAAAACCGGGCAAAGACTCCAGTTATGTCGGTAATTATAGGCCAATATTGCTTATAAACAATGATTTAAAAATTTTGACTAAAATCCTGGCTGAAAGGTTGTCATCCTTCAATGGCCTGTACATCAATAGAGATCAGGTGGGCTTTATTCCGGGAGGCAGGGACCCGATCAAATTCATAGAACGATCAATATTATCCCACTCCTCAACTCAAATGGGACAATGGAGATCCACGAGAGGGATGTCTCCTTTCACTAGACCTCCAAAAGGTCTTTGACTCCTTCTATTGGCCCTTTTAACACTCTTACACATTGAGGCTTCCTCAATATATTACGTGCCCTCTACTCCTTTCCCACAGCCCAATTAAGAATGCAGGGCTTTTACTCAGACACCGTTCCTATCGCCAGAGGAACTAGACAAGGCTGTCCCCTCTTGCCACTCATATTTGCTATAGCGATCGAGACCCTAGCGGTAGCAATCAGGGAGCACCCCAATATCCATGGCATCCACTGTGGCCCACGCTCTCATAAATGCGCCCTGTTTGCAGATGACACCCTCCTCTTCATTTCCTCCCCATTGATTTCTCTTCCAAATATCTGCAAGTTACTAAACGAGTTTGGGATAATCTCTGGGCTCCATGTAGATTATGAAAAATCCCAGGCTCTGAATATCAACGTTCCCCCAACTCTAATAGGCAGAATTAAAAATGGATTTCAGCTTTCCCTGAAGCACCTCCTACATTACTTACCTTGGGGTCAAATTGACACCCAAAATTGAACTTCTGTACTCAGCCAATTTTCCCCCCTCTACAAAAAATTAGAAACAGACCTATTCAATTGGGTACATTTAATATCTCCTGGATAGGTAGAATTGCCTGACTTTATCAAATGGCAGGCAATACCTTGCCACGCTAGACTACCTACTCTGGTGTAATCAGAAAGTGAGACCATCAATACTTTCTCCAACACTTTCCCATTCATTTTCTCTTTGGGACAAATTTCGATCACATCCCCAATTAATCTCCCCCCTCAAACCTCTAAAAAACCTTTTCCAGAATCCAAAGTTTCCACCCGGACTGGAAATTAAAGGGTTCCGTTGGTGGCTGAATAAAGGGCTTAATAGAATCGGCCGCTTCCTTCGACCATTGGGCCCACTAACTAAAGCGTATTGTATTAACAAATTGGAGATGCCACACACTGAACTATTCTGATTTACCCAAATCTCTAACTTCCTTCACAAACTTTGGAATTCACACACAAACGATACCCCAATTTCAACATATGAACAATGGTGTGGGCAAGCCATGGAGCAGAGGGGAGGAATCTCAATAATCTATAGAGCACTGTCCGCAACTGATTTAAAACAACATACATGCTAGCCTCGAAATCAGATCTATCTCAACATGGGAACAAAAACTTTGCTAGAGCTTATAAAGGTGTTCTCAATATGAAGCAAGCATCAACATAATGTCAAGATGGTACCTTGTCCCATCTAAGTTAGCTAAAATGTATCCCACTACGTCTCCATTATGTTTTAGAGGCTGTGGCATCAGGGATGACATGTTACACGTTATGTCCCAAAATGAGAAGTTTTTGGAACTCCCTGATCTGCAAATTGACAAATTCACCAGTTGAAAAATCTCCCATTATTGCCCTTCTCAATTCCCCGGTGGAATCTATATCCCATAAATCACAACTAGAGTTGACCTGGATCTGGATGTTCAGGTTCGGCGGGTTCGGCTGAACTTCACGAAAAAGTTCCAGTTCAGCCCCGAACTTGACCCCGAACCCCATTGAAGTCAATGATGACCCGAACTTTTGGACACTAAAATGGCTCTAAAAAAGTCCTGGAAAGGGCTAGAAGGCTGCAAAAGGAAGCAAAATGGGGGTAAGAGTAGGACAAGTGCCCTGCAAACAAATGTGGATAGGGAAATAACTAAAGATCACATAAAAAAAAATAAAAATGGCGGTGTAGGTGGAAGTGGCAGTGGAGGAGGTAGCCAACACTGTTTTTTTTTTTTGTTTGTTTGTTTTTTACTATTTAGCACAAGTTTATATTATTTTTTAAACCGGCAATGTGGACGCAGTTTCTATTTTTGTGCAAGAAATGCACCGCTGGCCGCAAATGCAGTATTTAGAATTTTTTTTTTTTTTTTAACCAGCAATGTAGGCGCACTTTTTATTTTTGTGCAAGAAATGCACCGCTGGCCGCAAATGTAATATTTTGCACAAAAAAAAAAATGTTTTTTTAAATTTGTCTAACTGAAATGTAAAAGCATTATTTAAATATGCCAAAATGTTGCCAACTGAACTAACAGAACATGATTAAAGTAGTGTCCCTGACACACAAACAGTTGCAAGTGCACTGCAATTGCAAAAATGGCTGCAAACGCCCACCTAACAAACAGAAAAATTGCTTAGGTTTTATATGAGGCACTTTGCTTAGCAAACAAAAATCTCCTCTAGCACCCACCCACCAATAAATCGCTGTTTTTAACAGATTTTCTAAAGCTAATCTGTCCCTCACAGCAGCAGTAGCAGCATCTTCTCCCTACACTACTATGAGATGATGTGACATGCAGCACTACGTGACTCCAGCTTATATAGAGGCTGGGTCACATGATGCACTGCCCAATCACAGCCATGCCACTAGTAGGCATGGCTTTGATGGCTTCTAAGGGCAAACAAGTGAAATGCTTGTTGATTGGCTGCATTGGCTGCCCTGCAGTTAATCAAAAGGCGCAAAAAAATATCCAAACCCAGACTTTTTCTCAAATGTCCGGGCTCGGGTTCGGGACACGGACACCCTAAAGTCCGGTAGGAACCCGAACTTTACAGTTCGGGTTTGTTCAACTCTACTCACAACGACTCATTTTTTTTTTTATTCTTCTTGGGGCAAAACTGACAATAGCTAAGTTATGGAAGAAGCCACGGGTTTCCATATCAATGATGAAAAATAAAATTTCTTGGATTATGTCTCAAGAAAAGGTAGCTAGCATGATCTTAGACTCCACCCTGAAAGCCAAGGCTATATGGCAACCCTGGGCAACTTACGTCCGTATTCCCTTAACTTCCTAAATACGGGATGAATTGGATCTGCGTTGTCCAATGTCGAGTCCTCCGAAAGGATTACAATCTTTCTTCTTCTGTATCTTTTCTGTTACCCTCTTTTTTCTTTTCTATTCTTGCCTTTCCTCATCGGCTCTCAAATCTATACTAGGTATTCTTCCTATTTATTTTGTACTTACATTGCTGATTTTTTCTTTACTGGGAGTTACCATCTTAGTTATGGGCACGTGACTCTTCGAGTCTCTTCCTGGATAAGGTGCATGCTGGTTACCCAGCATGCACCTCTCAATCTCGAGTGTATGTCTCATTACCATAACAACGGGCAGCGATGGAGGAAGGTCCAGTCCCATTGTTATGGCAACATAGATAACATGTCTCTCCCCCACAAAATTGCATCATTTCCTGTCTGCAAATAAGGCGATTTTACAGCTCAGGGATGCCCACCGACTCCAGGGAAATGATGACTCACATCTCCCATGAGCCCAGGTGAGGCAGGAAGTGATGTGCAGTGCCACAGATCAGGAAGTAGAAGATTACAGAGACCACATAGCAACAGTGGCACTTAGGCCCATTTCACACTGGGGCTGGCAGGCGGTAGCGGTAAATCCCCGCTAGTCTCAGCAGGGATTTATTGCTGTTATAGAGGCGCTACGGCGCCGCTATGCAGGCGGGTGCGGGGCACTTTTAACCCCCCACAAGGGGTTAAAACGGTACCGAGGCGGTGTGCAGCCGCTTCGGAAGCGCTGCCCATTGTTTTCAATGGGCAGGGGCGGTGGAGGAGCGTTGTATCACCGCTCGCCGCACCGCCCCAAAGATGCTGCTTGCAGGACTTTTTGTAACGTCCTGCAAGCGCACCGCCCCAGTGTGAAAGCACTCCGGCTTTCACATTGGGGTGGGTGGGGAGGGATTTTTGAGGCGCTTTACAGGTGCTATTTTTAGCTAAATAGCGCCTGTAAAACGCCTTAGTGTGAAAGGGGCCTAAGGGTGAGTATAATTTTTTTTTCTTTCCAAAGGTGATTCATCATGCATAAAGAATTTGTAATATATACTATAAAGATGTATTTGTGGGTGGAACTCCGCTTTAAATTCTAATAATTCTTCCTAAAAAATGAATGCAGTTTTATTAATAATCACCGTTCCCCACACACGGCTAATGTGTAAGGTAAAGTCTACAGGCTTGGAAAGATCAATTTGTAAATGGATAGAAAACTGGCTAAAAGACCGAATTCAGAGAGTAGTGGTTAATAATTCTTACTCTGAATGGTCTAAGGTTATCAGTGGTGTACCCCAAGGTTCAGTGTTGGGACCCTTACTTTTCAATATATTTATAAATGATATCGGGTCTGGGATTAAAAGTACAATTTCAGTGTTTGCAGATGACACCAAGCTATGCAGTGGAATAACTTCCTTGCAGGATGTCTCCAACTTACAAGCCGACCTCAATGCACTGTCTAATTGGGCGTCTGTGTGGTAAATGAGGTTTAATGTTGATAAATGTAAAGTTATGCATTTGGGGGCTAAGAATATGCATGCATCGTACACACTAGGGAGAGTAAACCTGGGGAATCCATAGTGGAGAAGGATCTGGGTGTTCTGGTAGATCATAAGCTTAATAATGGCATGCAATGCCAAGCTGCGGTTTCCAAAGCAAGCAAAATCCTTTCTTGTATTAAGAGAGGTGTGGACTCCAGAGATAGAGACATTATTTTGCCCCCCTGTACAAATCATTAGTAAGACCTCATCTGCAATATGCAGTTCAGTTTTGGGCACCAGTTCTCAAAAAGGATATCGGGGAACTGGAGAAAGTGCAGAGAAGGGCAACCAAACTAATAAGAGGCATGGAGGTGCTCAGCTATGAGGAAAGATTAGAGGATCTGAATTTATTCTCTCTTGAGAAGAGAAGATTAAGGGGGGATATGATCAACATGTACAAATATATAAGTGCTCCATATAGTGATCTTGGTGTTGAGTTATTTACTTTAAGGTCATCACAAAGGACAAGGGGGCACTCTTTACGTCTAGAGGAAAAAAGATTTTATCTACAAATACGGAAAGGTTTCTTCACAGTAAGAGCTGTGAAAATGTGGAATAGACTCCCCCCAGAGGTGGTTTTGGGCAGCACAGTTGATTGCTTTAAAAAAGGCCTGGATTCTTTCCTTAATGTAAATAATATAACTGGGCACTAACATTTTTAGGTAAAGTTGATCCAGGGTGAATCCGATTGCCTCTCGGGGAATCAGGAAGGAATTTTTTCCCCCGTTATAGCAAATTGGATCATTGGCTTTGCTGGGGTTTTTTTGCCTTCCTCTGGATCAACTGTGGGTGAAGGATTGTATATGGGATTGATTGGTTATATACAATTTGTT
>BLSH010049688.1:263217-281568 GCA_018402905.1 Glandirana rugosa
TTTATTGACTTGAGGATAATTTTTGCGCAAACCAATCAATAAACGCCGATTGCGATTTTTTTATCGCAAATATGAGGAAGAACATAAATCGGCCAAAAACGGTGAAAAAAAATGTTTTTTTATATTTTTTTTGGATTTGGATTTTAGCAAAAAGTAAGAAATTTGGGGTTTTTTGCAAAATTGTCGCTCTTTTGTTTATAGCGGCGATCAGAAATGACGCAGAGGGGATCAAATACCACCAAAAGAAAGCTCTATTTGTGGGAAAAAAAGGACGCAAATTTCGTTTGGGTACAACGTCGCACGACCGCGCAATTTTCAGTTAAAGCGACGCAGCGCCGAATCGCAAAAAGGGCTCCGGTCCTAAAGCTGGAAATCCTTCCGGGGCTGAAGTGGTTAAATATCAATTGTCTTAGTTTTTAATAGGAGTTCAGTTATTTTTCAGGTTGCCAGTAAAAAATGTGCTCTGTCAGTAAGAGTTTCCATGATTTGCCAGTAAAAAACGCTGCGGGAGGTTGGCAACACTGCTAATACTGCTGTACTGGATCTATATACCAGAGCAACCAATCAAATATCACCTCTTAGGGCCGGTTCACACTGCAGCGGTGCGGAGCGGCGCGACTTGGCTGACAGTTCACATCTAGGCGAATTGTCAGGCGACTTGAGTCGCCTGACAATTCGCCTCAATGCTGTGCAAATGGGACCGTTCTAATAGGAGCGAATCGCTTCGCTCCGCATTAGAAAAATGGTCCCTGCACTATTTTTAGGGCGATCTCAGGCGGCTTGCATTGACTTCTATGATAGAAGTCTCCTAGCAAGCCGCTTTGAGATCGCCTCAGGCGCCGCATCGCGCCGCTCCGCGCCGCTCCGCCTCGCTACAGTGTGAACCCAGCCTTACTATGTCTATATCAGTGGTTCTCAACTCCGGTCCTCGGGACCCACTAACAGGCCAGGTTTGCAGGATAACTGAAATACATCACAGGTGAGATCATTTGCTGCTCAGTGATTGCAGTGTTCTAGTCTGCATCTCCCCAAGGTAATACTTAAAATCTGTGCAAAAAAGAAGGGCAGCACAGGAGGCTGTCCGTAAAGTCACCATATAGGTAGCCACTGGGATATACAAATGTGAACCAAACATGAATACAAAAAAGTCTAAAAAATATAAACTTTATTAGAGAAAAAATGCTGCAACTGGATAGGCACACAGAAGAAGCATGAGTAAAAGCCAATCAGAAGACCACCACCACTTGACAACGTTGTCAGAAACAGTGACTAAAAAACAGGCTCCTCAGGGCAAGTCAGGTGAGGGCTTTCCAGGGTGGAAATGCCCCCTACCTTGAGTGGCATAGAGGAGAACCAGCACGCACAACCCACAAACAACCCCAAGGAGAGAGAGGGATCCCAGCTCACGCATGAATATGACCATGGAAAGAAAATCAACCCTATGAGGCATATGACCAACAATGATAAGGATATAACCATGGACATGCATATAATGCAGTAAGGTGCCAAAACAAAAATTAAAGTATGTCCCCAGCAACGGACGTGGTCAATGTCAGAAGTAGTGACATAGTCCAAGGACAAAAAAAGAGGGGTCAGTCCGATGATGGTACCCCAGCTTTGTCAGGTGACACCTCGAGACTGTCCGGGTCCGGAGTCGTGTTTCTCCCCCTCTCCTGTCTGGGCTGGCCCCGTCCGTAGATCCTGTGGTCACTTCGCCATATCCCGCTCCTTTGGGATTGCGCTGTCCCCACCTGTCTGTAGCCGACCCCCCTCCCCCTGCTTTTCTGGACTTCCATCGGAGGTCGGGGGATCTTGCGATCCTCAGGCAGGTGGTGACTTTGTGCCTGGATATCGTGGCCAAGGGTAGTCAGTCCGTAGCTTGCCGTATCTGGCTGTTGCCATCATCGGACTGACCCCTCTTTTTTTGTCCTTGGACGGAAAACATCGGATGAACTGTCGTGATCGGCTCTCGAAAGCTCTGTACTAACGATCCGATTGTCGTACGATCGCATCGAAAGCGGTATTTTCCGTCCGATTTTCGGATAGTGTGTACGGGGCATTAGTACAGAGCTTTCGAGAGCCGATCACGACAGTTCATCCGATGTTTTCCGTCCGGACAAGATCGGACATGCAGGAAAAATTTTCTCGCACGGTGCCCGATTGTACGATTTCCATTTCATCAGTACAGCTGTCGTTCAAAAATGCAATACAAATCCACTGCAACACATCGCATCGCTTCCGATTTTTTATTCTGTCGTGCGAGAATTTTCGTGACTAAAGTAAACTCTTCCGATTCGATCTGAGATTGGCATGCGAAAAAAAACGGACGATCTGTCGTCCGATTTTCGGATAGTGTGTACGGGGCATAACGATCCGATTATCGTACGACCGCATCGAAAGCGGTATTTTCCGTCCGATTTTCGGATAGTGTGTACGGGGCATAACGATCCGATTATCATACGACCGCATCGAAAGCGGTATTTTCCGTCCGATTTTCGGATAGTGTGTACGGGGCATTAGAATGGCCCCAAGAGCAGAGGCTAACACTTAGATAACAATAAATCCCAACATTACATTTCACATTGGATTGGTTACCCTTACTCAGGTTTTTCTCTTTGGGTCCAGGCAGGAGGAGGGTTCAGGAATAACTGGAACTCCTGTGTGTCAGTCCCCTCTCTCCTTCCCCCTGGCACCACAGTCCCAAATGTTGATGACTTTACACCAGGGATATGCAATTAGCGGACCTCCAGCTGTTGCAAAACTACAAGTCCCATCATGCCTCTACCTCCGGGTGTCATGCTTGTGGCTGTCAGAGTCTTGCTATGCCTCATGGGAATTGTAGTTCTGCAACATCTGGAGGTCCGCTAATTGCATATCCCTGCTTTACACTAATACCTTAAAGCGGAGTTCCACCCTTTCCTTAGGTTTATTAAAAGTCAGCAGCTACAAAAAGTGTAGCTGCTGACTTTTAATAAACCGACACTTACCTGTCTCCCGGTCCAGCGATGGAGCCGCACGGAGCCTCGCTCCTCTCCCCCTCCCCTCCGCGGCGCCGGCATTGCTACTGTGGGCACCCGGCCGGGCACACACCGCGCATGCGCGAGCGGCGCTGCGCATTGTGATTGGTCCCGAAGTCTTCTAGGACCTGTCCTGTGTCCCAGAAGACTTCGGGAGGGAGGGGGAAGGAGTCCTTCCACTTCCAATCGCCTAAGGCGACCGAGGCGGAAGTACCCCTAAAAATAGGGTATCCCCACCCCCCCTCCTCCCCAAAAGCATCTGGAGCTGGGGAGGAGGACTTAAAGCGGAAGTTCCACTTTTGGGTGGAACTCCGCTTTAACTCAGTGCATTGAGACAATTCCCCCTTTTTTTTATAATTCTGCTTTCAAGCTACTAACGTCACATTCACCAACAGGGCCCTGTAGTCTCTTTATGGTGGTGCACTTGTAGATCTTCATATGAGGAAACAATTCAGTATATCCAATTAACCGGTTCCACACTGCGCATGGTATATTTACGGTGGCAGTGTGGACGCGCCCTGCGAATCGCCGTAAATAGGCGGCAATTCCAGGCGCAGCTAGGGGGCGAGCACGCGCCGCCGCGCTCTCGTGCCCGACACATTCCGGAGGAGTGTTTCCGTGGCTCAGGCAGACTCAATGTCCGCCGGCAAGCCGCGATGAGCGGCCAGAGTGAAAGAACGGGATACCGCCGATGTAAACACGCCGGTTCCCCGCTCTGTCAATGGGGACATAAGAGATCTACTGATCCCTGTTACTGGGATCAGTTAGATCTCTCATGCCCATGGTAGCCCAACCCCCCCACAGTTAGAACACGCCCAGGGAACACAGTTAACCCCTAGATCTCCCTCTGCAGGTTAACCCCTTCGCTGCCAATGACATTTATACAGTAATCAGTGGACATTTAAATTTCTGATCGCTGTATAAATGTCATTGGTCCCAAAAAAGTGTCAAAAATATCTGACATGTCCGCCGCAATATCGCAGTATCGCTAAAAAAAAAAAATCGCAGATCACCACCATTACTAGTAAAAAATAAAAATAATAAAAACCCCAGAAATGAATTCTCATCATTCGTAAATGCGGCAACTTTTGCGCAAACCAATCAATAAACGCCGATTGAATTTTTTTTTTTACCAAAAATATGAGGAAGAATATAAATCGGGGAAAACCAATGAAAAAAAATGTTTTTTTATATTTTTTTTTGGATTTGTATTTTAGCAAAAAGTAAGAAATATTGGGGTTTTTTATTGCAAAATTGTCGCTCTTCTTTTGTTTCTAGCAGCGATTAGAAATGACGCAGCAGTGATCAAATAACACCAAAAGACAGCTTTAAATATGGGAAAAAAAGGACGCAAATTTCGTTTGGGTACAACGTCGCACGACTGCGCAATAGTCAGTTAAAGCGACGCAGCGCCGAATCGCAAAAAGCGCTCTGGTCCTAACCTGGGTAATCCTTCCGGGGCTGAAGTGGTTAATCAACAGCATTTGTGATCCAAAATGAAAGGAGGGATGGAGGTGAGGAACAGACACTTGATCACTGTCAGATGACACCACAGGATTGTAGTTACTAGCAACTTGGACAGCAGCATCAAAAGAGGGCTAATGCAGAATCAAGGTTAAGAAGCTTTTGGGCAAATAGCCCTCTCACCCACTCCAACGCCAGCCTGGTCACACAGTAACAGCAATGTCTGCTTGCTGGTGAGTGTCTGAATGACACTATCTCCCCACTGCTGTCTCCGCTGTTCCGCTTACTTAGCGGTCTTTAAGGTTCTTTATAGGATCCGGGTGTTCCTCTGCCCGTCCTCTGATACAGCATGATCCGGTCCCTGGGGTTACAAATGGCAGCTCTCTGTTCTTCATCTGGCCGGCAGCTCTCCGTCCCCCAACCGACTCCTTCCTCCCTGGGCTGCAGCTTCAGCAACTTCAGCTAGGCCTTGACCAGGCCCGGCATCTGGCAGCCTCCTGGATAGGCCTCAAGCCTAGCAGCCAGGAGCTGGCTCCACCCCTGAGGTCTGGGTGGGCTGGAATGCCTAACCTTGAGCCCATGTGCTCCCTTTTATATGAAGGTATTCACCCAAGATGCAGTGGGGGCCACTCCCCTGCTAGTTGGTCATAACCACCCTCTAATACGCCTGCTGTCACTGGCTGGGTTCTCCTCACACTGTCCAATAGGCACACATACAATTGGACAGTGTAAAACTTTCCAGACCACATGAATCAGCACCAGAGCACACTGAGCAGACCTTACTCAAATCCAGGCTCTCTGATAAGCAGATAACATATACATTTAACTCAACTCACCTGTTAAGCAGAGAGAGCCAAAAACTATATACACTCACTAGTACCCAAACTAGAAGGGTGCTACATATATAACATATTATAATGATACACCATATTACCACAAGTATTGGGACACCTGCCCTTACACACACATGAACTTTAATGGAATCCCAGTCTTAGTCTGTAGGGTTCAATATTAAGTTGGCCCACCCTTTGCAGATATAACAGCTTCAACTCTTCTGGGAAGGCTGTCCACAAGGTTTAGGAGTGTCTATGGGAATGTTTGATCATTCTTCCAGAAGAGCATTTGTGAGGTCAGTCACTGATGTTGGATGAGAAGGTCTGGCTCTCAGTCTCCTCTCTAATTCATCTCAAAGGTTGAAATCAGGACTCGCTCATCCATGTCTTTATGAACCTTGCTTTGTGCCCTGGTCCAAATCATTTGGTGGAGGGGGGATTATGGTGCGGGGGTTGTTCCTCAGGGGTCTGGTTTGGCCCCTTAGTTCCAGTGAAGGGAACTCTTAAGGTGTCAGCATACCAAGACATTTTGGAAAATTTGATGCTCCCAACTTTGTGGGAAGAGTTTGGGGATGGCTCCTTCTTGTTCCAACATGACTGCGCACCACTGCACAAAGCAAGGTCCATAAAGACATGGATGAGTGAGTTTGAGGGTGGAGGAACTTGACTGGCCTGACCTCAACCCGATAGAACACCTTTGGGATGAATTAGAGCAGAGACTGCGAGCCAGGCCTTCTCATCCAACATCAGTGCCTGACCTTACAAATGCTCTTCTGGAAGAATGGTCAAACATTCCCATAGACACTCCTAAACCTTGTGGACGGCCTTCCCAGAAGAGTTGAAGCTGTTATAGCTGCAAAGGGTGGGCCAACTCAATATTGAACCCTACAGACTAAGACTGGGATGCCATTAACCATTTCAGCTACAGAAGGTTTACCCCCTTCATGATCAGGGCATTCTTTGCGTTACAGCACTGCATTTCTTTAACTGACAATTGTCACGCTGTATTTAAGTATAATTGATGACAATTTTGAAAAAAAAAAACAATAATTTTTACTTTCTGCTATAAAACATGTCCAATAAAAAAATGCAAAAAAATCCAATCTCATTTTAGGCCACTATGTATTCTGATACATGTTTTTGGTTAAACAAAAAAAAAATCCCAATAGGTGTATATAGATTGGTTTGCACAAAAGTTATCGTGTCTACAAACTATGGGATAGAGTTATGGATTTTCTTTTTTTTTTTACTAGTAATGGCGGCGATCGGCGACTTTATAGCAGGGATCGCTACATTGCGGTGGACAAATCAGACAATAATTGACAGTTTTTGGGGACCAGTGACACTAATACAGTGATCAGTGCTAAAAAAAATGCACTGTCATTGTACTAATGACACTGGCAGGGAAGGAAGGGTTAACATCAGGAGCGATCAGAGGGTTAAATGTGTTCCTAGGAAGTGCTTTATAACTGTGTGGGGGAGGTCTTTGTACTGTGGGAAGGCAGAGATCCATGTTCCTGGTTTGCAGAAACACGTGATCTCTACCCTTCCTACTAACAGAATGGCGATCTTCCTTGTTTACATAGGCAGACCGCCATTCTGCCTCTTTTGGGAACAATCGGCGTGTCCCGCTGATTGGCTCCGGCTGTGTCCAATGACAGTGGGAGCGGGTCTTCTGCCGCACATGTTTGCGGCGCAGACCCGGAAGTGCAAAATGAAGTACCTGTATGTGATTTTGCACAGAAGAGCCGCCGCCCCGCAGTAAATGTACATGGGGTATTCAGCAAGAGGTTAAAGTTCATATGTATGTAAAGGGGGTGTCCCAATACTTTTGACAATATATCGCATATGATGTGAAATGGGTATATACCTTAACTAAAAATGATCCGGGATGAATATAAAATGTCTTTATGTGAGATAAGAATTCTGGAGGATTATTATAGCGGTGATACACGCAGGATTATTCACTATTCTCTCTGTCTGTCTAGCTGCCAGGAGTACACAGCACCGGGTGATACTGACCCTGGGGGTCCTCCTAATGTTGGCTTTCATCACTGTGGTCATCCTCATGAGCCTTCAGTTCAGTTACTGTGAGTATCTCTATTGTAATTATCATTAACCTCTTCATGTGGGCATAATGCATATATGCGGCCTTCTGGTTCAAGTGGTTGTACCGGGATGATTTACAGCTGCAGCCTGCAGGCATCACCCCAGTACTGTTTTTTTAGAGCCATCGGTCATTTGTCTTATAATAACAACCGATGTGGCCAATCATGCATTCGGCTGTTGTTACAAACAGCGGGAGGGGGCGTCCCTCCCTCCAGCCACCTTCTGCGGATCGCCTGGGTTCTCCCATCCCATCGGGAGGCCCGAGCAGCCAGCTGACCCTGTCCACCAGCTGGCCGGAGACCCAAACAAAGGCGGAATGGGCGTTGATCGGGTCCCGGATCAAGTAACCCAGAAGCAATGTCACAACATCACTATCTGTTTACTGGAGCCTGTCACGTGTGCGCGTGCCTGTCACGTGTGCGCGTGCGCGCCGTCAATGGCACCAAACAGCCTATTTGAGCCAGCAGCACCCTGCAACCAGTGCTGTCCTGTCTACAGTGTAACCGTGTTCCTGAGCAACCTGTTTATCTGATTTCCTGTGACCCGGCTTGTCTGCGACTTACCAACTACCTGCCTGCACCGACCCCAGCTTGTGACCCCGACTACTCTCTGCCTGCTGCTCTGTACCTTGCTGCCCGCCTGCTGACAACCCGGCTTGTGACCCCGACTACTCTTCGCCTGCTCCTTTGGTACTGCACCGCCAGCCTCCTGACAAACCCGGCCTGCCTCTGACCATCCCTCTGCCTACTGCACAGGCTTCCGGCCCCTCTGCCAGTGACATCCAGTGCCAACGGTGAGCTACACCACACCTGCAGCAAGACTCTTACACCGGCATCAGCCACCTTGTCAAGCCCTCGTGCCACCCCATACTCACAAACTCCCTGTTCCCACTTCCAGGGGTCTGCGAGTCGGGATAGTAAGAGAGGTTGTTCCCTGCACATCAGACTCCACCACCAGGTACGTGACAGAGCCTTAAAGGCAACAGATTTTTTAAAAAAAATGTTAGTATTCAAAACAGCCAAACTTGGCATTTTGAATGCTTTTAAGTGAAAATGAGGGATTTAGGTGCTCAACTTTTATGGGTAGCAGGGAAAAAATAGTTATGAAGCCCTACCAGGAAACCAGAAGATTTATTTTCTGGTATACAAAATGTCCATCTACTTATTCCAATTGGCTATGTACAGTTCTTATATCATCTACAAGTCTGCAGGGAGGTCTGGCTCCTTCCTAAACCACCAAAAAGAGGTTGTAATAACCCTAATTTGGCTGCCCTGCTTCTGAAAATGTTTGATTTGATGCAGTCAACAGACTGCATGAGAGACACTTCCCTGATCTTCTCCCTCCATGTCAAACGGGTCGAAACCCCACAAAAAAATGTTGTTTATTCACCAAAGATGTAATAAGGCATGGAAAAAGGCATGCCGCATGTTACTATTGTCCCGAATGTCCCTCACAACCTGGCATAAAGAAATGCTTCCATCTCTACCATACCTCACTATGATATTACTAAAGGTGTGGTGAAAATGTTTGGGCTGGGATGGGGGGAGGGGGCAGGGTGGCAATTCCCCCCCCCAGGCCACCCTGACTTATGTTCAAAATGGCCGGCCCTGCAGCTGCTGCCCACTGCCATTTTTTCTTTGTCTAGGAGGAACTCGGGTTGGGGGCATGGCTGTGGCGGGGCAGCCGGCCACCAACAGGCTGTTGCATTCCGGGAGTTGTAGTCAGTGCAGAGGAAACTACAACTGGAGTTTTGGATGCAGACAGAGGCAGGGAGACGGGATGCATGTGACTGGCTCGGTCGGGCTGCAGGGATGGGCGCTGCAACAACTTGACCCCAGGAGCATCACGCACACCCCCCCCCCCCCCCGGAGGCCATGCAAGGACGTGCTGAGTTGCTGATCTGCTGAGGTGAGAGACCATGACATAGCGGACCACCATATCAGGCTGTATTGCTGGACACTGGTGAGGATGCATTGCTAGGCACTGGTCAGGCTGCATTGATGGGCACTGGTAAGGCTGCATTGATGGACACTGGTGAGGCTGCACTGATGAGCACTGGTAAGGCTGCACTGATGGGCACTGGTGAGGCTGCATTGATGGGCACTGATGAGGCTGCATGGATTGGCACTGGTGAGGCTGCATTGATGCATTATTTTTGTTAAACATCCTTTTTTGCTATTAACATTAAATTATGTTACCACATTGTATCATATTTGTCTTGCTTCATAATATCAATATCCATTATAAAACCAGGTGGGCATGGATGGTGAGCTGATTTGGTGGTTCAATGGGCCACTTGCCCGGACTTGCCCCCCAGGCCTCAGGCTGCCAGCCCTTCCTTGCCTGTGTCTGATGTCCTGTAAAGTGACCATTTGTCTGTTTTTTTCAGCCATATGTATGCCTGCTGCCTGGACTGACTCTTTGCCTGCATACTGCCATGCCTCTGCCTGCCGCCTGAAGTGAACCTGACCTGTTTTATTGACCATGTTTCTGCCTTCTGCCTCAATTGATCTTTTCCCTACATTCTGACTACATCTCTGCTTGCTGCCTAAACTGATCTTGGCCTTTTTATTAACCCTGTTTTTGCCTGCTGTTTGCACCTCTTCTTTGGGTATTTGCCGACTACATCTCTGTCTGCTGCCTAAACTGACCCTGGACTGTTTATCGACCATGATTGTTCTTGTGCTTGGACCACTTTGTGCCTGTTTGCCGACCACATCTCTGCTTGCCACAAATACTGACCAATCTGCACATCCTACTACGTTCCTGAGAGAAACCAGTCCCACCCATCCTCTGTGTGACCCTAATTCAGACTCCTGTACTTCCTGGTCAGTGAAAATAGTATTTTGCTATGGGGCTACTTTCTTCCAGTAGGTTAGGCCTGCTTGGCTTTTCAGAACAGGGACTGTGGTGTCCCTCAGGAGGAGTAGCAGAATGTGTTTTGAAATGTAATTCTAAGTATGTCCATGTTGTATGTTAGAAATATCTTATTGAATTTACAACTTTGTGTAAAAAAATAATTATCATTTTCTTTCCGCAATTTCCAAAAACTTGTGACAAAAATTACCTATTCAAAAGACTCACTATGTCTCTTAGAAAACCTTGAGGTGTTTGCTTTCCAAAATGTGGTCATTTTGCGGGTGTTTCCACTGTCCTGGTGCTCCAGGGCCTTCAAACGTGTGGTTCTTCAAGAAATCACATGCCTAATTTATGCCGTTTGAAAGCCTGAAGGTGCTCCTTGAATTTTGGTCCCCTCTGTGTCTAGACTGTAAATAAGTCTCATATGTGGCATTCTTATACTCGGCAGGAGTAACAGAATGTGTTCTGGGGCATAATTCTAATTATGCCTATGCTGTATTTTTTAAACCTCATATCCATTGTCAGCTTTATGTAAAAAAAAAGTGTTTCCTTTTTTTTTTTTTTTTTTAAAAACTTGTGGCAAAAAATGTAGGTGTTCAAAAGACTCAACATGCCTTTTAGTAAATACTTTGGAGGGTCTGCTTTGATAAATGTGGTCAGTTTGTAGGTGTTTCTCATTTCCTGGCCCAGAAATGTGATAGGTAGTTGGGAAATTAGATGCATTATTTATGTGCCTTGCAAGCATGCAGGTGCTCCTTGGATTTTGGGCCCCATGTGTGTCTAGGCTGTGAAAAAGCCTCATACATGTGGCATCCCCATACTTGAGAGGAGTAGAAAAATGCATCTTGGGGGGTAATTGTAAGTATGCCGATGCTATGTGTGATAAATAACTTAAAATTACAACAGTGAAAAAAAAATGATTTGTTTTTTTAATTTTCCAAAGAATTGTGGCAAAAATACAACTTCAAATAACTCTATATGCCTCTTACTAAATACCTCAGATGGGATCACAGGGATCATTTGGGGCATATTTGCACTGTCCTGGCATTTTGGGACCTCAAACGATTGGCCGACAGTACATCGAGACTAATCAATTTTCAAATATATATATACGGGATAGTCTGTAGAAATGTAGCAGAATACATTTTGGCCTATATAAATGTATGAAGAAATATTTATTCACAAAGTTTTACTATGGAAACTAAAATAAATTGTCATTTTTTTCATAATAAAAAAACTCAGTAGTGCTTAAATACCATGAAAATAAATCTTTATCTGTCTCAAAAATGATAAAAAATGTATTCGAGTGCAGCGTTGCTTGAGTAATTGTCATTCAAAGTATGACATCGCTGAAAAATGGCCTGGGCAAGAAGTAGACTTACCATGCCAGTCTTCAAGTGGTTAATGAACATCTTTACTTGGCTCTGTCCTTTTGGAAGCCGATGAAGACATTGTCAAGGGGAATACTGTGATCTCTAGGAGAGATGAAAATGCCTGGAAGTGTTACACCGATACATTACTTAAAGTCTTGTTTTTTTGTTTGTTTTTTTAATAACAAACATGTCATACTTACCTCCTCTGTGCAGTGATTTTGCACAGAGCAGCCCGGATCCTCCTCTCCTCAGGTCCCTCTTTGCTGCTCCTGGCCCCTCCCTCTAGTGAGTGCCCCCTCAGCCAGAAGCTTCCTATGGGGGCACCCGAGCCGAGTCAGAGCTCCATGTATCCATTCAGACACGGACCCCCAACCCAGCCCTGCCTCCTCTCTCCCCTGATTGGCTGACTGTGGTTGATAGCCGTGGGAGCCAATGGCGCCACTGCTGTTTCTCAGCCAATCAGAAGGAGCGTCCCAGATGGCTTAGACATTTGTGGACATTGCTGGAGAGAGAAGAGGCTCAGTTAAGTATTAAGGGGGTGCTGGGGGGGCTGCTACATACAGAAGGTTTTTTATCTTAATGCATAGAATTCTGCCTTTACTGTGCCTACCATGAATAATAGATCTTATGACAGGTCCACTTTATAATTCCATGAAATAATAGATCTTATGACAGGCACACTTTATAATTCAATGAAATGATAGATCTTATGACAGGCCCACTTTATAATTCCATGAAATAATAGATCTTATGACAGGCACACTTTATAATTCAATGAAATAATAGATCTTATGACAGGCCCACTTTATAATTCAATGAAATAATAGATCTTATGACAGGCCCACTTTATAATTCAATGAAATAATAGATCTTATGACAGGCCCACTTTATAATTCAATGAAATGATAGATCTTATGACAGGCACACTTTATAATTCAATGAAATGATAGATCTTATGACAGGCCCACTTTATAATTCAATGAAATAATAGATCTTATGACAGGCACACTTTATAATTCAATGAAATGATAGATCTTATGACAGGCACACTTTATAATTCAATGAAATGATAGATCTTATGACAGGCCCACTTTATAATTCCATGATGAATTAATGTGAATAAATGGGGCCCTAGTGTCCACAGTATAGATCCAGAATACCCAGACATCTGTCTAATCTGTTGAGTGTTGACTTTTAAAAAAAAAAAACTGTATTTGCTCATGTGAGCTCTCCGACATAGAGGACGTTTTTCTCATACCGTTTTCTCTTCCTTAGATAAAAGCCTCAAAGGGGAAATATCACAGATGAAGAATGGTGAGTGTATAGGATATCTGGGTTGCTACTGAGTTGCTTCAGAAATTACGGTAGTTCCCATGTATACACAGCAGTAAAATGCAGCAGACAAAAGTCTGAGGGAATAGAAGGAGACCCTGCATACATAATCTACTTATGATCCTGCCAAGAGGTCCTTTTTTCAGGCACTTCCTTGTAAAGGGTGACAACTGTCACCTAAATGCACCCCTGTGTTGTCACCTTACAAGTGCTGGAGATTGCTGGTGAAAACTACAAGTAGATGTGCCAAAACACATTGCTCAGGCATGGACATCTGCTATCACCACCAGGAAGCCGGTGTAGATCAATGTGATGTGGAAAGATATTAAAGTCCATATCCAGTTTTCTCCCCCCACACTCATTTGTCCCTGTGCTTATCCCTGAAGGAGCCACTGTGTTTAACAAGTTCTCCTGTCCTGCTCCAGCAATGACCCACCAGAGCTGACTCAAGGCTTACCAGCACACCTTGTGACTTATGAACAAGAGCTGTTTTAAAATGTAAAAGCCTTGCAGGAGGAAAATTGGTTAACAACACAACAGCAATACATTACCACAAAATAGCTCAATAAATCCATATAATGTAATTAAACTGTAGAATGCAATACAACCATATAATTAAATATATACTGTATATGAGTAACTATTACATGGATAGTCAATTCTACTAACTAGCTAAAGGATGCCAAAGTCCCTTCTTAGCCTAATGGTCAGGAGTACTCAACTTGGTCCTGCTAACGTTGGGGCCCATAGGTCAGGTACCTGGTCCTGAAGCCAAAATGCTGAGAGGGCTCTCCCTGCGGCTGAGTACTTGGTGACCCTGAAGGTGGAAACAGGGAACACAAAGCCCAGAGAAGCAGGAATTGCTGGCTGTGCCACAAATGAGAGCTGCAGGTGTGTAGATCTCTCCATAGGTGGATACCAGATGAGGTGAGCAGTAGGACCCAGTGGAGCTGTGATGGTTCAGACTGAACACAGTGGGAAACAGATTGCAGTGGTAAGTGCAGCAAGCTGGATACAGCATGTAGGGATTGCAGGCTGGGGCAGCAGGTAAGTAATGCAGGTAGGCACAGCAGGCTGGGTACTGCAGGTAGGCACCAGGGTGGATAACAGCAGACAGGGTGAAGCAGGAAGTATATTCAGGGATGGATGCCAAGGTTAGTAAGCCAGTGGTCAGCAGACAGAAAAACAGAGAGGTGGTCAGGCAAGCCAAAGTCATACACAGGGCAGGAGACAAGAGCAGATCCATGGGCAATCCAAGGTCAGAGCTGGGAAAGAGACAAGAGGTATCCAAGGGCAGGCCGGTTCAGTAACAGGAGATCAGAAACATAAGCACACACACAGGAACAGGAATCAGGAAGCTGAAGACCAGTCAGCAATGTCCATGTGCTGCAGTCACTCTTTTAAAGGCCAGAGACTGCCAGGATCTGACAAGCATTGCTTATGCCAGCATGCATACTTCTTTGCCATGGTGAATATGCGTTCATAATACATGTGCGGGTGCGGCCATATTGTGCCAAGCCTACGGGCAACTTTCCTCCAGCTAGTCTCCTGACACGGTAATCCTTGGTGGAGTTCTCTTAACAGAATATACAGTATCTCAAAAAAGTGGGTAGATCCCTCACATTTTTGTAAATATTTTATTCTATCTTTTCATGTGACAACACTGAAGAAATGACACTTTGCTGCAATGTAAAGTAGTGAGTGTACAGCTTGTATAACAGTGTAAATTTGCTGTCCCCTCAAAATAACTCAACACACAGCCATTAATATCTAAACCGCTGGCAACAAAAGTGAGTATAGCTCTAAGTGAAAATGTCCAAATTGGGCCCAATTAGCCATTTTCCCTACCCAGTGTCATCTGACTCGTTAGTGTTACAAGGTCTCAGGTGTGAATAGGGAGCAGGCGTGTTCAATTTTGTTTTATCACTCTCACTCTCTCATACTGGTCACTGGAAGTTCAACATGGCACCTCATGGCAAAGAACTCTCTGAGGATCTGAAAAAAAGAACTGTTGCTCTACATAAAAATGGCCTAGGCTATAAGAAGATTGATAAGACTCTGAAACTGAGCTGCAGCATGGTGGCCAAGATCATACAGTGGTTTAACGGGACAGGTTCCACTCAGAACAGCGCCTCGCCATGGTCAACCAAAAAAGATGAATGCACGTGCTCAGCGTCATATCCAGAGGTTGTCTTTGGGAAATAGACGTATGAGTGCTGCCAGCATTGCTGCAGAGGTTGAAGAGGGGGGATCAGCCTGTCAGTGCTCAGACCATACGCCGCACACTGCATCAAATTGGTCTGCATGGCTGTCATCCCAGAAGGAAGCCTTTTCTAAAGATGATGCACAAGAAAGCCCGCAAACAGTTTGCTGAAGACAAGCAGACTAAAGGCACGGATTACTGGAAATATGCCCTGTGGTTTTATGAGACCAAGATAAATTGAATTGGTTCAGATGGTGTCAGGCGTGTGTCTTGCCTACAGTCATGCATGGTGGTGGGAGTGTCATGGTCTGGGGCTGCATGAGTGCTGCAAGCACTGGGGAGCTACAGTTCATAGAGGGAACCATGAATGCCAACATGTACTGTGATATACTGAAGCAGAGAATGATCCCCTTCCTTTGGAGACTGGGCCGCAGGGCAGTATTCCAAAATGATAACAACCCCAAACACACCTCCCATGACAACCACTGCCTTGCTAAAGAAGCTGAGGGTAAAGGTGATGGACTGACCAAGCATGTCTCCAGACCTAAACCCTATTGAGCATCTGTGGGGCATCCTCAAAAGGAAGGCGGAGGAGCGCAAGGTCTCTAACATCCACCAGCTCCGTGATGTCATCATGGCGTGGAAAAGGACTCCAGTGGCAACCTGTGAAACTCTGGTGAACTCCATGATCAAGAGGGTTAAGGCAGTGCTGGAAAATAATGGTGGCCACATAAAATATTGACACTTTGGCCCCAATTTGGACATTTTTACTTAGGGGTGTACTCACTTTTGTTGCCAGCGGTTTAGACATTAATGGCTGTGTGTTGAGTTATTTTGAGGTGACAGCAAATTTACACTGTTATACAAGCTGTACACTCACTACTTTACATTGTAGCAAAGTGCCATTTCTTCAGTGTTGTCACATGAAAAGTTAGAATAAAATATTTACAAAAATGTGAGGGGTGTACTTACTTTTGTGAGATACTGTAATTGTAATCTCAATGGGGAAAACATGCTTCTGAAATAAAAAAAGGTAATCTCAGAAAGCCTGGACTCTGGGTCTCCTACAGTCCCACGAAAACCAACAAAATGTCTTACTCTTAAGGTGGTGACACAGCAACCCCAAACAGTCATCTCCTTGGGCCAGCTATCAGGAACCATAAACCAGGCAGAGACAGAAAATGCAGTTAAAATTACACCTTTAATGTAATAGCAAAAATAACACAGATCAGGAACATAGTAAAAAACGGAAGCCAGGGTTTGGAAGCCAGAGCGGGTAATCATATGAGTCGAGGTCAGAAAACCAGGAGTCAGGAGCTAGAAAATCAGGAGGAGGAATCAGAAAATGGCTTGTCCTCTTGTCCTCTGTCCTCTGTCCTCTTGTAGGTGGATAGGATGTTGGTAGCTCTTAGCACACCCCATGTCAAACTTATTCTTAGAGAACAGGGCTCTGCGTGACTAAATACTAAAAAATTGGTGAAAGCACCAAAGAGCTCATGATGGGTCACAACGGCCAGTGAAACATAATGTTTATTGATTTGATTAAAATTGTGAAGACAAAAATCACCACCACGCATGCCCAAATTAAAGAAGACAACTTTGTCTACAATTAAACAAAAACCACAAGCCGGCTCCAGTCATCCAGTAACCACCTCAAGCATACACCAACTGACAGATAGTCCAGGGGTCAGGTGCACGTAAATCAGCAGAGTCTGCCGACTACAACATGTGCACAGCACCTATATCATGAGGAGGTGCAGGTTTATGATCCAGTGAAGTGGGGAGCAGTATGAGGATAGAACCAGGTGATATGTGGAATTCATCCACTACTGTCTGGTTGTCAACACTGTCCTGCAATGGTCAGTCCGAAGTGAATGGTACATACAGGCAGGAGCTGACAGCATGGGCGTCCGCAGAACTTTTTCCAATGGGGGGGGCATAATTTCAAGGTCATCCATGCTCTGCCCCTTTTTGACAATGTCATAATTACATTATCACGGTCAGAGACTGCAGACGTAGTACAGGAGATGGTCAGAGACTGCAGACGTGATCCAGGAGATGGTCAGTGACTGCAGACGTAGTACAGGAGATGGTCAGAGACTGCAGACATGATCCAGGAGATGGTCAGAGACTGCAGAAGTGATACAGGAGATGGTCAGAGACTGCAGACATGATCCAGGAGATGGTCAGTGACTGCAGACGTGAAACAGGAGATGGTCAGAGACTGCAGACATGATCCAGGAGATGGTCAGAGACTGCAGACGTGATACAGGAGACAGTCAGAGACTGCGGACATGATACAGGAGACAGTCAGAAATTGCAGACATGGTACAGGAGACGGTCAGAGACTGCGGACATAGTACAGGAGATGGTCAGAGACTGCGGACATGGAACAGGATCACTCAGAGACTGCATACATAGCACAGGAGACAGTCAGAGACTGCAGACATAGCACAGGAGACAGTCAGAGACTGCAGACACGGTACAGGAAACGGTCAGAGACTGCATACATGGCCCAAGAGACTGTCAGAAACTGCATACATGGCTCAAGAGGATAAGGACCTAGTGGAGAACACCTGATCTGATGCCTGATTCCAGGGGGGGCAATTGCCCCCCCTTGCCCCTACCTGCGGACACCCATGGCTGACAGCATTGAACACCGCCACTGATGTGAGCCAACAATGTCAGTACTATATGAACAGGGCACAAGGCAATCTCACCAATCTTCACCGGATATACCGGCCATGTCCTTCTGGGGAGATCACAGTCCGATCACTGGTCCCTGGTGAGGCCGTACCGACCCAATGTTCCTGCAGGGATGCCGAGTTGCCGTGCTGTAGCCGTACTGACGAGTCAGGGGAGTGGCTGTGGCGATCACCTGATAGATTGCTACCGAGCTCACGTGGAAGAGGTGGGGGTGGTCGGCTAGTAGTAAAGGAGGGGTGAGATGACGTGTACACTGATGCGTTTCGTCCGGCCAATCCGGACTTTCTCAAAGTGAGGGCGGACACAATGGGGAGGACTTATATACACAGTCAATAGAAAGACGGTAATTTCAACGTTAACCACTAGATGTCCCTCCAATTGTCTACCATTCACGCTGTCATCTACACACACAGATCAGCCTAAGTGTATGTCAGAGATTAAAACTAATGTGGCCA
>BLSH010049688.1:281948-292573 GCA_018402905.1 Glandirana rugosa
CACCGGTAACACCTTATACAGCCGTACAGGTATTTTGTTTATGTAAGTGATTACGCCTACCCAGATTCAGAATGTTCTATGTTTCCAAGTAGTTAACGAGATGTTGAGCCCATTAGATAGTCTAATGCACGGGGACACCCTTTAGGATACACCCCTTTTGTTTTGCGGGGGAATCTCAATCTTATTCACTTGTAGACTGATCGTAATCTCGGTTTTCTCTACTCCTCTTCGGTTAACGACAGGTAAAATTTGTCAAGGGGTTACCTTTTTGACTTCCCAATTTCCATTTCCCGTATAAACGGAATCTGCCGAGTTGTAGAGCAATTGATGAACCTTTGTATCTTGTAAGACTTAGACCCATCCGCATTAGTGAATGTATTTGTTTTATGGACATGCCGACATATTCCACAATGGCCACACGGATACATCCCTGGTTTAGTAGGATGCTCAGTGAGCCAATTGGGAGTAGGGGTCCTTTTATATTCAGAATGCACCAAAAAATCTTTTAGCCACCATCAGGGGGCGAGGGCCCACAATCTTGCTCAACACTGGAGTTTTGGTCAACAAATGCCAGTGTTTCCGCAAGATATTTCTGACTTCATTCCACTGGGCACCATAGTGACTGCCTGACTAAAGCCTTCATTCAGAACTTTCCATTCAGGTGAAATTGAAGTATTTTTTTGGTAGAATTGCTAGACCAGAATTTTTCCTTCTGCTGCTCACCAAAGCGGAGGGTGAGATGGGGTAGTGAGGAGTCAACTGCCATAGTAGTATTTGGGCAACTTCACACTGGAGTCAGCAATGTTGTGGACAGTGAAGTAAATTCTTCTAACTCTTTGAACAAGCTGGTTCAATGGCACTGAAAATCATTCAATCCAGAAAATGGGTGACATCCTCTGGCAGAAAATAGTTACTGCAGAGGACAGCTTCAGAGCTAGGGTAAGTACTGCAGCCAGAGATCCTATTATATTTTAAGTTTATCTGGGCATTTTTTCATACTAATCTGAAGCTGACCTTTAACCACTTGCCGACCGTCAAAGTGGCTCAATATCGCAAACCGCCGTCATACGACGGCGGCTGCGAGATCGTGCACTGTGAGCACGCGCGCGCCGCCGGAGGCGTGCCCGCGCGCTCACTGTGTCCGGGGGGGGGGGGCAGGGAGCGGGTGCGGCGGACTCGATCTCCGACGGCTACCTGCGATGCCCCCCCGCACTGAAAGAACGGAGGTCCGTGTAAGTAAACACGGACCTCCGTTCTGTGAGAGGGGGAAGGACTTTGATCACAGCCTTCCTCTACATGGAAGCTGTGATCACTTCCCTTCCCCAGCTAGGGCAGCCCCCATACAGTTAGAACACGCCCAGGGAACACAGTTAACCCTTAGAGCGCCCCCTGCAGGTTAACCCCTTCACTGCCAATGGCATTTACACAGTAATCAGTGCATTTTTATAGCACTGATCGCTGTATAAATGCCAATGGTCCCAAAAAAGTGTCAAAATTGTCCGACATGTCCACTGCAATATCGCAGTACCGCTAAAAATTGCAGATCGCCGCCATTACTAGTAAAAAATAAAAACTCCAGAAATTAATTCTCATCATCCGTAAATGCGGCCACTTTTGCGCAAACCAATCAATAAACGCCAATTGCGATTTTTTTTTTTCACAAATATGAGGAAGAATATAAATCGGCCAAAACCGATGAAAAAAAATGTTTTTTTGGATTTTTTTTTTTTTTGGATTTGTATTTTAGCAAAAAGGAAGACATTTGTTTTTTTTTTGCAAAATTGTCGCTTTTCTTTTGTTTATAGCGGCGATCAGAAATGACGCAGCGATGATCAAATACCACCAAAAGAAAGCTCTATTTGTGGGGAAAAAAAGGACGTAAATTTCGTTTGGGTACAACGTCGCACGACCGCGCAATTGTCAGTTAAAGCAACGCAGTGCCGAATCGCAAAAAGGGCTCTGGTCCTAAAGTGTGAAATCCTTCCGGGGCTGAAGTGGTTAAAGCCACTATCAAATAAGATTTACACTGCCCAGTCCAGGATCCTCCATGGGGGTCATAAATGGTATAATGTCCTGAAATACTTAGGTGCCCTGCAGAAATTGCTTCTCCAGAATTCCACAATGGTCACCTGACTAAATCCCTAGGTTTAGGAGTTCAGGCTGGTTGATTTTTCTCTTTAGCAAAAACCAGGAGACTCCAAAAAAAGGTTGGGAATGGTAGTGGGGTGTCTTAAATGTACAGTTGTATAGTACAAATGATGTGTATATTGATAAACCTGATTTTCTAATTGACATTGGCTTCCCTCTCACAGATTCCAGCACGATGATCAAAGCCACCGAGATTGAGTCCTCATTGAAGCGTGTTTCATCTGATAAAGCCATTGGTAATTATGTAATGTTCATGGTATATTAGAGTGCATTTGGTAGCCATTATAGAAATCTCCTAACCACATTTTGTGTCCGGTCCCCTATTCATTGACCCACAAAGAATGGAGCTTTTCCTGAAACGTAGATAATTCAGCAGCTCTTATTAGTGCTTGAGTGTATGACATTTTGGCAGATAGGATACAGCAAGGGTAGGCAAGCTTTTGGAGGCTGGGATCTACCTGGACAACATGGAGGAAATCAAAGATCCCTGGGGGTGTTGGGGCTAGGGTGGTGCTAGATGCCCCATAGCAGTTTGACTGCTACAGGGCGGCACCTGTGCTGTGCACCGGAACATGTGTATATATACCAGTGGCAGCCCATCCATAGAGGGTGCACGGGCGCCCCCCCTATCTATGCATCTGGCCCCTGATCTACATATCAGGGCACCGAACCATGGATTCCAATGGGGGTTGTTCTTTTGAAGCATGTGATTAGAGCCAGAGGCTCTAATAGGTTTCAATATAGGGGGCGTCGGTGCGCAGAGCACCCAGTTGTGTGATGATAGGAAATACATTTTTGCCATTTTCCCACTAAAGTTCCTCCCCGCCAATCAGGAGGCTGGTCGTGAGACTGTTTCGCGATTGGCCAAAGCGTCAGGCGATCCTATTGGATGCCTAGCGCTTAGGCGGAAGAGGAGACACGGTAGCCGCTGCTGCCCATACCATCACATAAGCGGGTAAGTCCCAGACTGCCTCCGGGGGGGGGTAGGGATGTGCTGTAAGTGCCAGCCGCTCCTGTTGGGGGGTTAGCTGTCAGTGCCACACTGCGGGGGGGGGTGTTGTCAGTGCCACTCCACCGGGTGGGGTGGTGTCTGTTTGCCACCCCCCCCAAAAGAAGAGCCCACCAGCCACCACTGATGTATACGGGATCCGACACTTCTAGGTATGAGGCGCGCATGCGCGCTGCCGGCGGCTTGCTCCCACTTCGATTATACACCGCGGGAGTTGATATGGAGGTACCGCAGACTTGATGTGTGCCGACACCCGCCAATCGTAAGGCAGAGAGCCAGAATGGCAATCTACCTATGTAAACATGGCAGAATGCTGTTCCCACCAGAGGGAAGGCATGGATTCTGTGTCTCTGCAAAGCAGATACTAGGATCCATGTCATCCCCTAGTAAAAACAGCTCCCACAGTACACAAAAACACCATCTAGGAACACAGTTAACTCTTTGATCGCCCCTGATGTTAACATCTTCCCAGCCAGTGTCATTAGTACAGTGACAGTGCATATTTTTTAGCACTAATCACTGTATTAGTGTAACTGGTCCCAAAAAGTCTCAAAAGTGTCAGTTAGTGTCTGATTTGTCCGCTGTAATACCACAGTCCCGTTATAAGCACATCTCCATCAAAGGTTGGATGTCTATGCATAGAATTTGTGTATCTTGGATGGAGTTCGATACCAACGCAAAATGATTTTGTAGCTGTTTTCTTGAGTTGTGACGTTCAGTGAGCCTGATTTTCTAATTGATATTGGCTTCCCTCTCACAGATTCAAACATGGTGAACAAATTCACAGAGATTGAGTCTTCATTGAAGCGTATTTCATCTGATAAAACCATTGGTAATTATGTAATGTTCATTGTATATTAGAGTGCATTTGGTAGCCATTATAGAAATCTCCTAACCACATTTTGTTTCCAATCCTCTATTCATTGACCCACAAAGAATGGAGTTTTTCTGAAATGTAGATAACTCAAGATCTCTGATTAGTACACTACTGCTGTCTGCCAGTAGAATGGGCATTTGGCAGATGGAATACATGGTCCTGTTAGAATTTCTATAATTTTTTTTTAATATCTTCATAAATTCCTTGGTTTGAACCATGGAAGTTTTTTAAACCAAATAAGCCCCAGGAGCAGTGGCGGCCCATCCATATTGGGCACAGGGGCGCCGTCCCCTTAATCCATGTGGCCAGCCCCTAATTTACATGCAGGGTGCCAGACGCATGGATTCCAATGGGGATTTTTTTTTTTTTAGAAGCACATGATTAGAGCCGGAAGCTCTAATTGGCTTAAAAAAAGGGTGGGCCTGGGGCACTGTGCCCCAAGCCCACCCAGTTGTGTGAGAATAGCAAAGTAATATTCACTATTGTCTTCCTGCTTCTCCTCCCCGCCAATCCCATCTCAGGAAGCAGGTCCTGAGACCCGACTGGCCGAAAGGAGAAGCGATCTTATTGGCCACTGAGGATGAGGGAGGAGATACAAAGGAAGCTGTGCCCTGAAGCCGAGGAAGGAGGAGATGCAGGGTGAAGCCGCCGCCCGGAGGAAGCCGCGACCTAGATGAGGTAAGTGCGGGGCTGATCAACCTACAGGAGGGTTGTATGGGAGACCCGACTGACCACCTCGGGGATGGCGTTGAACAAATTGCCGCCCCCCCCAAAAAAAAAATATACCACCAGCCGCCACTGCCCAGGAGACAGGGTCAATTTCAGGTTTCAGTTCCTATGGGAGACAATCTTTTTCCCAATTCCCAAATTAAGCAGTTTGCTTGGTAAACAAAGCATGTACCCACCTGCCGACTGCAACATGTATATATACAGTGCGGCTTTGAAGTGGTTTATCGGGATTATGGCTGAAGCCATAACTAGGGTTGCCACCTGTTCGGGATTCAAACGGACAGTCCAGATTCAGATGGACTGAAACCTGGACACATGATTCAAAACATGAACTGTCCGACATTATTCAGATAGTAATGTGGTACTGGGCTCATGTGGCTCTGGGCTCTGTGAGGGGGCACTATGCATGCCACATTACTATTGTCTTTGGAGTGCCCAAAGGTGTCCCAGATCTATTACAATCCTATAGAGCAGGGATATGCAATTAGCGGACCTCCAGCTGCTGCAAAACTACAAGTCCCATCATGCCTCTGCCTCTGGGTGTCATGCTTGTGGCTGTCAGAGTCTTGCTATGCCTCATGGGATTTGTAGTTCTGCAACATCTGGAGGTCCGCTAATTGCATATCCCTGCTATAGAGTATACTTAAAGCGGAGTTCCACCCAAATGTGGAACATCCACTTTAAGTCCTCCTCCCCAGCTCCGGATGCTGAAACTGAGCTTTTGGGGAGGAGGGGAGGTGGGGATACCCGATTTCTCGGGGTACTTCCGCCCCGGTCGCCTTAGGCAATCGGAAGTGGAAAGTCTCCTTCCCCCTCCCTCCCGAAGTCTTTTGGGACACAGGACAGGTCCTAGAAGACTTCGGGGCTAATAACAAAGCGCAGCGCAGCTCGCACATGCGCAGTGTGCGCCCGGCCGTGAAGCTGCGGCCGGGTGCCCACAGTAGCAATGCTGGTGACGCGGAGGGGAGGGGGAGAGGAGCAAGGCTCCGTGTGGCTCCATCGCTGGACCGGGGGACAGGTGAGTGTCTGTTTATTAAGAGTCAGCAGCTACACTTTTTGTAGCTGCTGACTTTTAATAAACCTAAGGAAAGGGCGGAACTCCGCTTTAAAAAGAAAAATTGCTGTGCACCAGGGTTTGGCTTGAATAAAAAGTTGCAACCCTAGTCATAACCCCAGTATTTTTTTTTTTTACAGCTGGTGAATCTGTTTCTCATAAAAGCAACCCAAGTGGCTGATTAGCCTCTGGATCCCTTTTAGAAGCAGCGGGATGGGTCCCCCAACCCTTCCGCCGCTCGCCAGTGTTTCTTGGGCTTACCATTCTTACCGTCGAGTCCAGGAAATGATCCGACGTTTCGCACGGCTGGTCACAGAGGTGAGGAGAGGCCAGATTGTTTCTGATCACCTTTATAATCTAGGACAGTGGTTCTCAACTCCGGTCCTCGGGACCCACTAACAGGCCAGGTTTGCAGGATAACTGAAATGCATCACAGGTGATATCATTTGCTGCTCAGTGATTGCAGTATTCTAGTCTGCATCTCCCCAAGGTAATACCTAAAATCTGGCCTGTTAGGGGGTCCCGAGGACCGGAGTTGAGAACCACTGATCTAGGAGGACAGGAGCAACATCATGATGTCACTTCCGGTCTAGGGCGGAAGTGAACATTTTTTTTTTTTTAAAGCAAAAGATCACATTTTCTGATCTTTAGCTTTTAAAGGTAGAAGAGAGATTTGGGGTCCAGGCCCAGGCCCAGATCTCTCCATGAAGAGTACCTGTCATCCCTTATTTCTATTACAATTGATGTTTACATTCATTATAATAGGAATGAAAGTGATAAAAAAAATAACAAAAAATAAGAAGGACAGTGTAAAAATAAATAAATAAATAAGGGAAAAAAATTAAAGTGCCCACGTCCCTCCGTACTCGTGCACAGAATTGAACGTATACGTAAGCCATGCACACATACAGTATCCCACAAAAGTGAGTACACCCCTCACATTTTTGTAAATATTTTATTCTACCTTTTCATGTGACAACACTGAAGAAATGGCACTTTGCTACAATGTAAAGTAGTGAGTGTACAGCTTGTATAACAGCGTAAATTTGCTGTCCCCTCGAAATAACTCAACATTAGTGTCTAAACCACTGGCAACAAAAGTGAGTACACCCCTAAGTGAAAATGTCCAAATTGGGCCCAAAATGTGAATATTTTGTGTGGCCACCATTATTTTCCAGCACTGCCTTCACCCTCTTGGGCATGGAGTTCACCAGAGCTTCACAGGTTGCCACTGGAGCCCTCTTCCCCTCCTCCCTGACGATATCACTGAGCTGGTTGATGTTAAAGACCTTGCGCTCATCCATCTATCATTTGAGGATGCCCCACAGATGCTCAATAGGGTTTAGGTCTGGAGACATGATTGGCCAGTCCATCACCTTTACCCTCAGCTTCTTTAGCAAGGCAGTAGTTCATAGTTCCCTCAATGAACTGTTGCTTCCATGTGCCGGCAGCACTCATGCAGCCCCAGACCATGACAACCCCATCACCATGCTTGACTGTAGACAAGACACACTTGCCTTTGTACTCCTTACCTGGTTGCCGCCACACACGCTTGACACTATCTGAACCAAATAAGTTTATCTTGGTCTCATCAGACCACACATGGTTTCAGGAATCCATGTCCTTAGTCTTCTTTGTTTGCGGGCTTTCTTGTGCATCATTTTTAGAAGAGGCTTCCTTCTGGAATGACAGCCATGCAGACCAATTTGATGCAGTGTGCGGCCTATGGTCTGAGCACTGACAGGCTGACCCCCCACCCTTTCAACCTCTGCAGCAATGCTGGCAGCACTCATACGTCTATTTCCCAAAGACAACCTCTGGATATGATGCTGAGCACTGCACTCAACTTCTTTGGTCGAACATGGCAAGGCGCTGTTCTGAGTGAAGCCTGTCCTGTTAAACCGCTGTATGGTCTTGGCCACCGTGCTGCAGCTCAGTTTCAGGGTCTTGTCAAACTTCTTATAGCCTAGGCCATCTTTATGTAGAGCAACAATTCTTTTTGTCAGCTCCTCAGAGAGTTTTTTGCCATGAGGTGCCATGTTGAACTTCCGGTGACCAGTATGAGAGAGTGAGAGCGATAACACCAAATTTAACACACCTGCTCCCCATTCACACCTGAGACCTTGTAACAATAACAAGTCACATGACACCGGGGAGGGAAAATGGCTAATTGGGCCCAATCTGGACATTTTACTCACTTAGGGGTGTACTCACTTTTGTTGCCAGCGGTTTAGACATTAATGGCTGTGTGTTGAGTTATTTTGAGGGGACAGCAAATTTACACTGTTATACAAGCTGTACACTCACTACTTTACATTGTAGCAAAGTGTCATTTCTTCAGTGTTGTCACATGAAAAGGTAGAATAAAATGTTTACAAAATATGAGGGGTGTACTGACTTTTGTGAGATACTGTATGTAAACAGTGTTCGCACCACACATGTGAGGTATTGCCACAAATGAGAGAGTAATAATTCTTGCACTAGACCTCCTCTGTAACTCTAAACTGGTAACCTGTAAACATTTTTAAAGCTTCACCTATGGAGATTTTTTACTACCCTAGTTTGGCGCCATTCCACGAGCGTGTGTAATTTTAAAGAGTGACATGTTAGGTATATATTTACTCCGTGTAACATCATCTTTTAGGTTTTACCAAAAAACTGGGTTATGGTTTTTTTTTTTGTTTGTTTTTTTTTGCATTAAAATTCATTAAAGCGTATTTTTTTGCCATTTGTTCAGAATCAGTTTTTTATACATGTGTGGGTTATAATGTAGCAATAACAGGTAGTAGGTTAAGGCATGCAAACTGCTTTTATTTTATTATTCTTTGTGTTAGTTATGGACCGCTATGTATGATTTTGCACATCATGTAGCTAAGATTTCATTTGTAGATAGTAATATAACAAAAGGCAATTAATCATAAATCTGGCTACCAGACTCTTGAGATAGTGTAGGCTTTCTAAATAAAATAACATTTATAAAAATGAGCATCCTATAAAGATTAGTTACTACATAGATGAGATATTATAGTATAGAAATAGACATTTCTGCTCCCGGATTGCCACCTTGTGGCCAAGGGTGATGATGTGTGGGTAAACCTGATCCACCAATCATAGAGAAGGTTGCATCTTCTGGGAAAGATTTATCATAGTTTTACGTGTGTATTGTCTGCCACTCCATAAGATAGCAAGTCAGGTAGAAAGGAAGGAATTTCTTTCATTTTCTGTTCTACTCCTTTCTTTTCTATTATATTCTATTATTTTCTATTCTATTAGAATTTAAATGTATTCTATTCGAAAATTCGAATTTAGGAAAATAGTCAAATTCTTTCTATTCAATTATATTATTTTCTATTGTTTATTATATTCTATTCTATTCAAATTTTAATTTATTGTATTTGAATTTTGCAAGAAGGTTATATTGTTCCTATTTTTTTCTATTCTATTTTCTATTTGAATTTATTCTATTTGAAATTAGAATTTCAGAAGATGGTTATATTCTTTCTATTTTTATTATATTCTATTCCTATATTTTCTATTTTATTTTAGTCTGTTCTTTTATTTTGTTCTGTTTTACTCTCTTCTTTTCTATTCTATTTTTTTTTCTATTCTATCCCTTTTTTATTCTATCTTTTATTTTCTATTCTGTTCTGTTTTACTCTATTATATTCTATTCTTTTATTTTCTATTCTATTCTATACCTTTAATTTCTATTCTACCTTATTCTCTTCAGAAATTTGAATTTGAAAACTATTCAAATTTAAAAACGATTTGAATTTGAAAACTATTCAAAAACTATTCAAATTCGATTCAAAAGCTATATGAATTTGAATTCCGTCCAAAATTTTGATTCGTTATCTCAGATTCGTTTAAATTCATTACTATTGTAATTCGGAAATGCGCATACATCCGCATTTCCAAATAATGGAAAATTTGTCTGCACTTTCAGAACAAAACTAACTGCACATATCCAATTAAGACAATTAATTCATTTTTAAAAATTATTTTCATAATGGAGACACTGTGGTTCAATCTATTTAGCTGACTAAATTAATCGTTCAGGCATTCTCTAATAGTCCTGTGATCTAAGAGCAGCTGGAAGCAGATGAAGTTAATTTTACATTCTCAGAGGTGTCAACAACCCAGCATAACAAGAGGGAAAAAATACCCCAAATGTTCTTCTTGTTGAGCAGAGAATGTAGTTTGACCCATGAAGCAGGCGAGGAGATAACACAAGAGAAGTATAGAATACATCATCCATAATTCTTAGTCTTTTTTTCTTTTCTTTTTTTTTAAGAAGGCATCACCACAGCCATTCACTTTGTTTATGTTGTAGGAGGAACTTTAACTTGTATTAATGCTATTTGGTGATATTTGTTATCCATCAAAAAAAAAAAACTATTTATGGCTAGAGTTGAGCGAACCCGGACTGTAAAGTTCGGGTCCGTACCGAACTTTGGGGTGTCCGGGACCCGGACCCGGACCCGAACTTTTCAAAAAAAGTCCGGGTTCGGGTCCGGGGTTCTGGTAATTTTAATGAAAAATTAGAAAAATGCTGTAAAAAAGCCCAGGAAGGTCCTAGAGGTCTGCAAAAAGAAGGAAAATGTGGGTAAGGGTGGGACAAGTGCCCTACAAAGAAATGGGGACAGTGAAATAACTTTAAATATTTTTAAAAAAATAAAAACATAAAAATGCAAAAATGGAGATCATCTTCAAAATGGGTCTGAAAAGTATTAATTAACATTAGAGGCCATAGAACTGTTCTAAAATCATCTTCAAACTGTGTCAAAAAAGTATAAATAAGCCAGAAG
>BLSH010049688.1:305974-322780 GCA_018402905.1 Glandirana rugosa
AGGTCCATTTACTGCTAAAACCTCCCCGGAGAGCAGGGCTGGTGGTCAGCCCGTGGATACAATTAATATTCGTGATTAAAACTACCAATATTAATCAGGAAATTATGGTTTCGAATTCTGAAATATTAAATCATCTCTACATAAAAACATCGCCAAAGTGGATGTGGAATAAAAACTCTTATCAGTGGAAAAGAGAAAATAATAAATAAAAATAATAAATGAATATATATTAAAGACTCATGGGGTGAGTCTCTAACCGTGAAATAGGTGAAGTCGGGGCCTTCCTAAAGGTCGAAATCCTGGCCTCGGGAAAAACGCTAAGCCGCGACGCAGCGAAATACAACGTCGCACGACCGCGCAATTGTCAGTTAAAGCGACGCAGCGCCGAATCGCAAAAAGGGCTCCGGTCCTAAAGCTGGAAATCCTTCCGGGGCTGAAGTGGATAAAGTGCCAATCTCTGAGTGGGGTACTCAGAAATTATATATAAGTAAATAATAAAAATAAATAATAAAAGAGAAAAGGTGACTATTCTCAAAAATAAGGTGTAGGTGAAACCGCTACAAAAATACATCTCTACTAAATTATAAAGTCTTAAGCTTTGGTATTAAAGGACTAATTATAACCATCAAAATTAGTGCTTATAATTAACATAGGTGCCCGACTGGTGGTCGGGACGAGAGGCCCCTCCAAAATCGTCATTTACCTGGATTATCAGCAAAAATCTATAGACTAAATTATATAATCCCCGAGGGTATAATCCAAGGGAAGTATTCAAAACAATGTAATCAGATTGGTGACTGATAATTAATCAGTGATATAGAAAGGTCCTGAGGAAAAAAGGAAAAAAAGTTGGGGGGGGGGGGGGGCAAAACAACTCCTCCCTTAGGTCTATCATTCTAATTTGACCAATCTAAATGTGTAAATTAAAAAGAAAGAAAAAAGACAGGAAAACCTTACCCATAATCCATACAATAGGGGCGTCAAGACTTATTAATAAAGGCATTGAGGAGCAAAGGAAAAATTGTAATTTAAAATCCCTCCCGGCAATATACAAAAAAATTGCTGAGAAAAAGTGCGTAGGGTCCCCCACCAGTCCAAACCAGGCTCTTCGGGTCTGGTTTGGATATTAAGGGGAACCCCGCGCCAAATGAAAAAAAAATTGACGTGAGGTTCCCCCTAAAATCCAAACCAGTCCCTTATCCGAGCATGCAGCCCTGGCCGGTTAGGATGGGGGGGGCGAGTGAGCGCCCCCCCCTCCAAAACCGTACCAGGCTACATGCCCTCAACATCCCCACCTCAAAGCACCTTGTCCCCATGTTGATGGGGACAAGAGCCTCTTCCCCAAAAGCCTGGCCGGTGCTTGTGGGGGTCTGCGGGCGGAGGGCTTATCGGAATCTGGAAGCCCCCTTTAATAAGGGGGCCCCCAGAAGCCGCCCCCCCCTATGTGAATAGGTTTGGGGTACATTGTACCCCTACCCATTCACCAAAAAAGGAGTGTACTGTTAAAAAAACAAGAGGCAGTTTTTGACAAGTCCTTTATTTTGTAAAATAGCTCTTTCTTCTTTCTTCCTTCATCTTCTCCTGGCCCAGTCCTTCTTCTGGTCTTCTTCTTCTTTTAGTCTTCTTGCTTCCTTTTCACTTTTGTGAGATATTGTATTTTAATACACCACATCAAGTGTACTATATACCTTATGTACATATATATAGTGCACATTCAATATGCTGTGTGTGTGTGTATATATATATATATATATATATATATATATATATATACACACCAGGCTGCATGTATATTAATACATCATGTCAAGTGTACTATATACCATATGTACAGTGTACACTAATATATAGTACACTGTATATATATACACTAGACTGTTGATATATTTTATTTAATTTTTTAAAGCTAGCTATCTAAACTGCCTGTATTCAGGAACCTACGCTCTCTCTCTAACAACGCTGACACAGTACATAGAGCCGCTGTACAAGCGGCTTTATATAGTGTGGAGCGTGGATTGAAGCTGCTGTGCTGTGATTGGATAAAGGCATCCTGCCTTTAGCCAATCAAAGCTCACACAGCAGGCCGCTCGCTCATTGGCCAAACCATGCAGGTCATGTGCCTGCTTTGGCCAATCAGTGGGCGGCATTCCGCTGCCATTTGAAAACATTATGGGGCACGCAAAGTTGCCACGAACGCCCCATAATGTCCGGGTTTCCCTGAACAAACAAACAGCCGATGCTCAAAACACGACCCAAACACGAAGCTCATGATAGATAGATAGATAGATAGATAGATAGATAGATAGATAGATAGATAGATAGATAGATAGATAGATAGATAGATAGATAGTATAGATATGAAGGAGTACCTGTATGTATAAAGGAGGTCAGCTCTTACCTGAAATTCTCTATATTTCAGCTTCTCTTTCCAGTGACATTCAGAGGATTTTGGGAGTTTTGGGGAAAGTGGCAGAAGAGCTCCAGAAAACAAAGAGTAAGTTTATCTTATTGCAGTCAATGGAACTTGAACTGTCTTTCATGGATACTAGGTGTTCTTTTCACTGTAAGGCGCGGGAGGTTAAGTGGTTATCAACTCATGAAAACCACTTTAACCTACAAGTAAACCTATAATAAAGCTTACATGTAGGTTCCCTGCATTTCTCCTAAACCTGCACGGTTTCAGAGATATGCAGTGTACTTCCATGTGCCATCGGGCACATACGCAGTGAAGAAACGGCCTCCATGTTGTTTCTTCACTGACATTGTGCCGTGATTGGTGGCTCCTGTGCGCATGTGCGGAAGTGATGTCACGTGGCTCCAGCAAATCACAGAGCCGGAGTCCGCAGCCCCGGAAGGAAGAGGGGTGAAGATGGACATTTCCTACTGCGGGGACAGCGCGGGCTTCCAATGCAGGTAAGTGTCACATAATAGGCTAGTATGTGATGCATACTAGCCTATTATGCTTTTACATTGCAGGGTAATGCTGAGCAACGAAGAGGAAGTAAAACCCATCAGGGTTTGCTTCCTCTTTAAAAAGAGGTTTGTTCCAGCAGGTTAAGCATCTATACAAATGAGATATTGCTGTGCTCCATATAAGTACCTAGTTCTGCACACCTGCTGTACCCATTATGAGGGGTTCTCACCATCCCTACACTGAGTTCCTTGATCTGAACAACTGTTTTACCCATTAGAAGAGGTTGTCATCATTCCTGTTCTGAATTCCCAGGTCTGTACACAAGTTTCCCACCTGCTGTGCCCATTATGAGGGGTTCCCACCATCCCTTTACTGAGTTACCTGGTCTATACACCCACTGTGCCCATTATGAGGGGTCCCCAGCATCCCTGTGCTGAGTTCCTGGGTCTGTACACATGTTGAGCCCATTATGAGGGGTTCCCACCATTCCTGTACTGAGTTCCCAGGTCTATACACCAGCTGTGCCCATTATGAGGGGTCCCCAGCATCCCTGTGCTGAGTTCCTGGGTCTGTACACATGTTGTGCCCATTATGAGGGGTCCCCAGCATCCCTGTGCTGAGTTCCTGGGTCTGTACACATGTTGTGCCCATTATGAGGGTTCCCACCATCCCTGTGCTGAGTTCTCAGGTCTATACACCTGCTGTTCCCATTATGAGGGGTTCCCACCATCCCTTTACTGAGTTACCTGGTCTGTACACCTGCTGTGCCCATTATGAGGGGTTCCCAACATTCCTGTGCTGAGTTCCCATATCTGTACACCTGCTGTGCCCATTATGAGGGGTTCCCAACATCCCTGTGCTGACTTCCCCATATCTGAACACCTGCTGTGCCCATTATGAGGGGTTCCCACTATCCCTGTGCTGAGTTCCCATATCTGTACACCTGCTGTGCCCATTATGAGGGGTTCCCACTATCCCTGTGCTGACTTCCCATATCTGTACACCTGCTGTGCCCATTATGAGGGGTTCCCAACATCCCTGTGCTGACTTCCCATATCTGTACACCCACTGTGCCCATTATGAGGGGTTCCCATCACATCATCCCTGTACCCTTACTGAGCCTGTTAATTAACACCATTCCTGAATGGAGTTCTCAGGCCTGAATACCTGCTGTACATTATATAAGGAGCTTCCACCATCCTTGCACTGGCTACCCACCACCCCTGCTCTTATAGTGAAAATAACAAATTGTTGTGCCCATCATGAGGATCTGTCAGCATCTCTGCTTGGTTTTGTCTGCATTTTGTATCATTGAGAATATAAGAAGTGTCGGGACACACAAAACTCTTAGGTGTGCAGGAATAGAGCCAGGAATTATGGTGGGGGGGTCTCAAGACATATAAAAAGACAGACGCTAACTCAGAGATGTAACGACTTTTATCACCTAGTTATATTTATTATAATTTACTATCTTTGCTTAACTGTTCTACAATGATTAGAACAATCCAGCATGACCCTCATAATCCTCTTTCTTGTTCCCTCAGGGTCTCCTGATCCATTATGCAATGAGGGATGGAGACATTATGGACTCAGCTGTTATTACTTGTCTTCAGACTCACAATCATGGAAAGCCTCCAAAAAAGACTGCGAGGACAAGGGAGCCCACTTGGTGGTCATTAATGGCGAAGGAGAGATGGTATGGATGGTGAACAGATAGACTATTCCTACTGGTTACATTGTCAGATTTTGACAAATACACTCTCACCCTCATCCTGTGCAGATATTTTCCTGTCCTAGGGCTAAGGTTGCCACCTCATCCCTTTAAACCCGAACACATATGAATTACACAGGTTCAGAGGCTAATTGAATGCACACAAGGCACCAAGTGAGTTAAATTGCCACCTTAACCACTTCAATACCGGGCATTTAGAGCACTTCCCGCCCAGACCAATTTTCAGCTTTCAATGCTGTTGCATTTTGAATGAGAATTGCGCGGCCGTGCGACGCTGCACCCAAACACAATTTTTTATCATTTTGTTCCCACAAATAGAGCTTTCTTTTGGTGGTATTTGATCACCTCTGCGTTTTTTATTTTTTTGCGCTATAAATAAAAAAAAGACCAAAAATGTTGAAAAAAAAAAAAATCTTTGTTTCTGTCACAAAACTTTGTGTAAAGTACATTTTCGGGCACTGATGTGGCTACACTGATGAGGCTAGACTGAAAGGCACTGAGGAGGCAGTACAGATTGGCACTGATGAGGTGGCACTGATAAGGTTGCACTGATGATGGGGCACATATGCAGCACTGATGGGCGGAACTGATAAGCAACGCTGGCGGGCACTGACACATGGCACTGATATGTGGCACTGATGGACACTCATAGGCGGCACTGATAGGTGGCACTGGGCACTGATGGGCAGATAGGCGGCACTGCTGGGCACTGAAAGGTGGCACTTTTAGGTGGCACAGATGGGCACTTTTAGGTGGCATATGTGGGCACTGATAGGTGGCACAGGTGGGCACTGATAGGTGGCACAGGTGGTAACCGATAGGTGGCACTGGTGCATATAGCACTGTTAGGGATGGCACTGGCAGGCATCATACATGGGCACAGTGCCATCCCTACAGTGCATTGTATTGCCCTTACCTGGTGGTCTAGTGGGGGCTCCCTGGTGGTCCTGGGCGGCCACCATTTTCTCTCCCTGGTGGTCCTGGGCGGCCTCCTCACGGTGTCCGGGGGGGGGGCTCCCTGGTGGTCCTAGGCAGGCTCCCTGGTGGTCCAGTGGGGTGATCCTGAGGGTGGCTGCACTGATAAACATTCAGCGCAGCCCCCCCCTCATCAGGCGAGCAGTCGATCGGCTCTCCGCTTCTCAGGTCTGCAGACCTGAGCAGAGGAAAAGCCGATAAACGGCTCTTCCTATTTACACTGTGATCAGCCGTGATTGGTCACGGCTGATCACATGGTAAAAGGCTTCGGATCGAAGCCTTTTACCTCGGTCGGTAATGCGGTGGGTCAGATTGACCCACGGCACCACCAATCGCCACGATGCGCGCCCCCAGGGGCGCGCAATTGCGGATTATCCTGAGGACGTCAATGGACGTCCAGTCAGGATAATGAACCCCCCGCCCGGACGTCATTTGTCTATACGGAAGTGGTTAATCAGCAACAAAACCTGTTTAATTCATATGTGCTCGGATTTAAAGGGATGAGGTGGCAACCCTACCTAGGGCTGCTCCCCTTTCTCTCATTGCAAGTGTAGTGCACCCCCTACGGAGCCGCTGGTGAACTTGAATCCTTTTCTCCAGTTAGAGCATACACAGCCAGGTAGACAGCATTTCTCTCACTCTTCCACTGGCTCTGTCACATACTTTTGGATAGAGCCTGACGAGCAGAGGAAGGTCTTTCGTAGAGCCCCGGTTCAAGGATCCCTGAGGTTGCAAAGCAACCCCAAGAGCACGGTGAAGGAGGAGTGCCTGCGATGTTCTCTGTTAGCAGGTAAGCAGTACAAGTACAGTAGATGGCAACGGTATTATAAGCTGTGGGTTGGCTGTGGATGCAGGCCTGTTGTAGATGTAGATATGTTGCAGATGCCAGTGTACTGCGGATGCAGGTACGTAGGGGCTGTAGGAAGCTGAGGAGACTGGTGCAGAGTCAGACAAGCCAGGTTATACATGGAAGATCAGGTACATCAGAGACATCAAGCAAAGAATGGTCAAAGTTTAAGCAGAGGTTGGCAACAGAGAATCAAGCAGATGCAGGTAAATCAAGGTCAAGGCAAGCCGGGGTCAGGATTGGAGAGAATCAGGATAGTCAGGTAGACGGGTGAAATTAGATCAAGGATTGGCACAGGAGGAAAGCTGCAGATCAGACAGCAAGGTCCTAGTGCATCTGCCATCCTTATATATGTCATTTGGCGCCTGTGCTAATGGGCGCGCACCCACGTTGGAATTCGTGCACATTTGCGCATGCGCATAGGCAATCGCACGATCTTGCTGACTTGCCTACTAGGAAGGTTACTTGTGGAATTGTGCTCACGCATGTGTAGTTGCCTCTGCCTTTGCTGCGCTTTCATGTCCCTGACAGGCTCAAATAAACAGTCTTTTTAGGGTTTTATTGGAACGATGAACTTGGATGGGTGAAGGTAGCATGGGATACCCCAATACTGGTGAACAGTATGAAGATTCTTCTCTATCTTGCTGAGCCACACAAAATGTCCCACAAAATCTCTAATGCTGACGGGTGACTATGACTTCTTCAAATAGACCAGAAGCCAGGGGTGTATGTACAGGGTCACAGGGGTCGCCATTGCCCCATGGTCCAGGGGGCCTGTGTGCCCCCCCTGTACAATAGGATAGGAGGGCGACAGGAGCATGTAGAGGAACAGATCCCTCCATGAAGCCACTGAATATCCTCTTCTCCTCCTCTCCCTTCATTCAGCAGCTGCAGGAGGGAAATGGAAGGCATTGGTTCCTCTACATGCTGCTCCTGTTTTGCCGGTCTGTTTCATCAAAGCCCCCAATAGGGGTCCTAAATATTTAAAAAAAATAAACAAAATGAAATTGTAAAAATAAAATGCAATAAAATAAAATGGTAAAAAAAATACAAAACTACTGACACCAACTACTATGGACGCAAAGGTCGCACTTGCGACAGGTCTCTGGCATTTCGCCACTGTGGAGAGGACCCCAAGACCTCATGAAGTTGGCCAGCTGCAGGACCGTAATAAAGGGTCCTACGATGGGAGCAAAGGGCCCCCGGGATCAGTGGGAAAGACCCCGGTCATGGGGCAGGGGGCCCTTCATGGTTTCTTGCACTGGGGCCCTGAAGGTTCTAGTTAGGCCTATGCCAACAGCTACACACTGTCACTAACTTTCAGCACCCGGGGTCATTTTATGCGCATTGCCACAGGATCATCATCTGCCTTCTTCCAATATCCACCATGCACTCTTCAGTGAGGGAGATGCATATGAGGGAATCAGGGTACAAAATAAAAGGATCGCAGAACACAGGAGAGGCTGAAAGACAAAGCAACACTGATCCTGAGCACTGGACGAGTTTAAGTAGCCTGTTTGGTGCCATCGTCTGTCACAGGTGCACGCATGAGAATGCGTGATGGCACATGTGTGCATCACTGTATGTATGCACATATGTATTAGCCAGTGCCCAAAAGGGAACAAGTTTTAGCCTGTGCACAGAAGTCCGTCCAGAGGAGTCATCTTATCTATTGGCAAGCCTTTCCTTTTGCTTTAACTGCAGACTTAGAGTTTTAATTTGAGGGTATTTACATCCAAATCAGGTGAACGGTTTAGGAATTACAACAGTTTGTATTTGTGCCCCCCACTTTTTAAGGGACCAAAAGTAATGGGACAATTGGCTGCTCAGCTGTTCCATGGCCAGGTGTGTGTTATTTCCTCATTATCCCATTTACAAGGAGCAGATAAAAGGTCCAGAGTTCATTTCAAGTGTGCTATTTGCGTTTGGAATCTGTTGCTATAAACTCTCAATATGAGATCCAAAGAGCTGTCACTATCAGTGAAGCAAGCCATCATTAGGCTGAAAAAACAAAACAAACCCATCAGAGAGATAGCAAAAACATTAGGTGTGGCCAAATCAACTGTTTGGAACATCCTTAAAAAGTGGATAGAGCCAAAAAGGTTAGAATTGTGTTGATTTCCCAATATTTATGGACCTAACTGTAATGGGTGCCTCTCAAACAATGGGTGTCTCTCAGGCAGAGGGTTCGCCGAAAGGTAATCCAAGCATCAAGTGGGGTTAGAAGCTTCCTTCTGGTGTTCATTGGTCAGCTTTGCAACAAAATAAGATCCAAAACAAGACATTCTCTCACATGGGTAATAGTCACAGTCAAAACAAAGTCCAATAAAAATGATTAAGCCTCCTGGCTGGTAGTGACCACCAGTGGCGGCTGGTGAAGTTTTCGGATGGGGGCGCACCAGACCCCTTCCTTCCTTTTTGACCCCTCACACTTCTCATAAGCCCCACTCCTTATAGAATTTACCCACTCCATCCCCTGTATTCAACTTGCTTCCACCCATAGTGTCAGGAGTATACAGCTCAGCATCACAGGGCAGAGTATACAACCCCAGCATCACAGGACACAATATACAGCCCCAGAATCACATAACAGCACAGGAGTATGCAGCCCCAGAATCACAGGGCAGAGTATACAGCTCAGCCTCACAGATCAGGGTATATAGCTCAGCATTATAGATCAGGGTATATATCTCAGCATTACAAATCAGGGTATATAGCTCAGCATAAAAGATCAGGGTATACAGCTCAGCATTACAGATCAGGGTATATAGCTAAACATTACAGATCAGGGTATACAGCTCAGGATTACAGATCAGGGTATATAGCTCAGCATTACAGATCAGGGTATATAGCTCAACATTACAGATCAGGGTATAAAGCTCAACATTACAGATCGGGATATATAGCTCAACTTTACAGATCAGGGTATATAGCTCTCAGCCTCACAGATCAGGGTATATAGTTCTAAGCCTCACAGATCAGGGTATATAGCTCTCCTCTCAGTCTCACTGATCAGGGTTTATAGCTCTCAGCCTCACAGATCAGGGTATATAGCTCAGCCTCACAGATCCTGGTATATAGCTCTCAGTCTCACACATCCGTGTATATAGCTCAGCCTCACAAATCAGAGTAGTTGCGGCACTGACAGCATGCAATCCCCCTACCCCCACGGGAGGTCCAGCACTTACTGGATAAGGCGGGCTGCTGTGGTGTGCTCTACTGTCTGGGTTGCTTTCAAACTGATGTGCAGGTGCAGCGCAGTGCAGGTTACCTGCACTGAGCCATAGACTTCTGTTATTACCTGTGGGTTTGGTGTTCTTTCAGAAAGTGCACCACACCTTCAGGATGTGTTGGATTGAGACATGGACGTCAAAAGTTATTTTTTTAAATATATTTCCTTTCTTTTTTTGTTTTTTAAACTTAACCTTACTGTTCATTTTCTAAGGCTGATCTCAAGGATGTCATTTAGCCTGGAGATGGGTCATACCATATCTGTGGGGAGGGTTATGTTGAGGAGTGAATTGTTCTCGTGTGCGTTTCCTTGTGCGTTTCCTTCCGGTGCCTCAGCTTCCTATCCAGTCCAAAAATATACTAGTAGCCCAACTGTAATTTCACAAATTCGGTCATAGTGTGTGTACAATAAGGTCTATGTTGAAATTTCTTCTTCTAAAAAGCTTTATATTTTGTCTTCTAAAGATCTCCATCTTCTTTATATCTTCATCTTCTAAAAAAAGCTTTATATTTTGTCTTCCTGAAGAATTTTGTGCGTGGAATTTCAAAAGACAAATACTTTTGGATCGGTCTAACGGATGAGGATGGAACCTGGAGATGGGTGGATGGAACGCCTTATGACATAACTCCAAAGTAAGACACCGAAACCCCAAATATCAGAATCCTTCTCACATATCTCCAACACTAAGATCTTGGAAAATAATCTGAAAAGGTCGCACAAGGATGGATATTTGTGCTGAAGTACAATGTTACGTTTTTAATTTACTCCACCCAGTGTTTTTTACCAAGGACATTATAATATACATATTATCAGTAATGATATGAGTCAATCCTTATGGGCCAGTCCTTCTAAGCACAGGGTATCAGAATGGGGGCTGGGTAGGGGGACTGCTGCTACAATGAATGGTTCCAGTTGGGTACCACCTCTTCTCTGCATCTAAGTACTTGATGTGCTCCCTCTTACCTACCTCTTGATGTTAATACATAGTAAATATCCTGAAAACTATGGTATATCAAAGTCAAATGTCTCATTTTCTGGATGGATATGGGAATTTTACAAGATCTGTGAATTACATTTTCGAAGCTTTCAAACCCTTAGTACTTTCCATTTCCAGAAGTCATTGACTTTGTGATATATTTAGACAGACCTAGAGAAAGGAAGTGGAGGTTAGGACAGGGCCTACTTCCTGTAATATGTAGAGATAGGATGTGATTCCTATCTTACTTTATTATTATTATTATTTATCTCACTGTGATGTCACTTCCTCCTCCTCCAAGAATTACACATCTTGGAGTTAGTGTGGAGCTGTGGCCACAGAAAGTCAAATTTTTCTAAAAACAAACCCTGATTCATTTCTCTCATAACCGCTGCAGGAAGATGAAAATAACAAAAGAGACAGTACTGCTCAGATGCCCAAAACGATATCTCAGCCAAACTGGCGGACTGCTCCCTGGTGCTGGTCAGGACAAATACTGGCTTGTCAGGCTACAGAAAAATGGCTCCAGCCCTCACTCAGTACACTGTAAACAAAAAGCATATGAAAATGGCTTCAACTTATGTCATCCACACATGGGAGAACCCCCTAATATGTTTCGTCTTGTATGGGGCTTAATCGTAGAGGTGCTGTAGGAAGATGGTTATAGGTGTCCAGGCAGCATGTGACCTTTTCTATTATAAAATAGGATAGAAATAGATCATTGTTTATCAAGATCCTACCATAGAACACATTGGCTTTCTATATCTATTCAACCTCCAAAAAGTAAGTAATCATCTACTATTCTATCTAATCATCTATCTAATACAGGGTTTCTCAACCAGGGTTCCGTGGAACCCTAGGGTTCCTCCAAAGGTTGCTAGGGGTTCCTTGAGCAATGGTCAATTTCTACCTCTCAGATAAATTCCCAATGACACCATTGATCATTTTAGCTATCTGTAAGGGGGTAATTCTTCCCAATGACCACAAGTGTAAGGAACATTCTTCCCAATGACCACAAGTGTAAGGAACATTCTTCCCAATGACCACAAGTGTAAGGAGCATTCTTCCCATTGACCATCAAACTAATGTATCATGAGTTGTAGATTTTCAATTTTTAGCAGGGGTTCCCAGAGACTGGAGAATTATTTCAAGGGTTCCTCTGTGTTGAAAAGGTTGAGAAAGGCTGATCTAATATATCTAAAAGTAATCACCATCTCATCATCTATAATAACTTGCCCACTTACCATATTTTCATACCTAGAAACTTGCCAAATCTCCACTGGCAGTGCCAGATTTTCACTAGTGTCTGTAAACAGCAGGCGACATCATGGAGGCTGCTTTATCATCTCACTAGTGCATATGATAGGCCATTCTATCCTCCGGCACTGTATGGTAATGAGCTGCAGCCATTCAATGCCATTAACAGCTTTTTTTGGTCCTGTGAATTTCTGGCAGTTCCGGGTTCATGTCTCCAGGATGAATGGATTAGAGAGCAGAGGCCAAACTGTGAGGAGAGCTGTGTTATCCTGTGTACACCTGATAAGAGGTGAGAGCACTGCCTTAGGGTACCTACCTGGACTGTTTCTGGTCTAGAAGGTGCCTTGTAGGAGGTCCAAGTCTGGATTGGACTTCCCACTTCTCTGACCATGGTGGCATCTTCCTAAATGTCACCTATTGGCTGGGCAAAAATCAGGTTTGTCTTCTTGGCTGATTGGTAATGGAGACATATTTTCTGGCCCCCAATTTTCCCTACTAATCTCAGCCACTTCCGAAAGTCTCCATCTATTGCTATTTTTTAACAGCAATATATCAGTTTGTTTTTGTGTAAAGGATCTACTAGTAGGGTTTTTATTGCTGTCTTTGTCCCCACAGGGTAGATTCACACTCTCTATCACCATATTACTGAGAAAGTGATTGGAAAATCCAACATTTTTATCTGTCATCAGGACAGGGACAAAGGGGAGATCTTCCACAGGGGACACCTGTTCTGGTGACTAGGGATGTGGTCTAAACTTTGCAAGTTTGGAGTTTGGCCCAATTCTTAATCCAAACATCCCACAATTTTGCAGCACAATATTTGCCAAATTCCCAGCCCCCTCACTAAAAAACAAAAATCAATCAGATCAACCAGCAGAATATACTGTATATTAATGTGTTGAATTTACAGATGTTTCTGCCCAGCCACCCGCAAATGCCAGTTTGGTAAAATTGATGGCTTTGGAGCTGCTCCCAATCGATCTGCTGGAGTATGCCCTCTTCCGTGACTTTGTGGCCTGTGTGCAGTTTCACAGCCACCATTGGTTTACTCAAATAGCCATCCTTGCCCTCACCATTATTTGGAAAGGAATGCCTCCATGTCACTGTAACACGTGTTTAGCAGCAGGGTCCACATGACCACAGACACATTGTCCATCAAGCATGGGAAGAGATATTATATATTATTTGTGGTCCACTGGTTAGCTGATTGTAGCTGTGAAGGATGCAGGACAGGGCACACAGCTGAAGCTGGTTGTGCCATCACACTTTCTAAAATTTGGTGAAAGTGACAGAGCAGTCAGAAAAATTAAATATGCCATGCTTTCTCCCCCACGAAAATGCAAACCAACAAAAAGCTTTCTGTTGCAAATACGTAAAAAGGACACTGTTATTTCTTTATTACCCACTTGTTGCCCAGGCCTTATGATTTTAAATTAGTATTTTTTGCTAGAAAATTACTTAGAACTCCCAAACAATATATATATATATATTTTTAAGCAGAGATCCTAGAGAATAAAATGGAGATTCTTGCAATATTTTATGCCACGCTGTATATGAGCAGTGGTCTTTCAAATGCAATTTTTTTGAAAAAAATACACTTTTTTTAATTTAAAAAAAACAAAACAGGTAAAGTTAGGCCCATTTTTTTGTATAATGTGAAAGATGTTACGCCAAGTAAATAGTTGTAAATGATACTGCGCAATTCCTCACTAAACAATAGACAATAAAAAGTTAGGTGTTTGGAAAAAAAGTCCTTCAACAGTTCATAATACTTCACAACACCCTTATAAACAGTCCTTGAAAAGGGTGACTCAGTGCTCGAAATAAACATGCTCACTAGAGTTGATCAAACCCCCCGATGTTCGGGTTCGGTGGGTTCGGCCGAACTTCGGGAAAAAGTCCGGGTTCGGTAGCGAACTCGACCCGAACTTTATCCCGGACCCCGAACCCCATTGAAGTCAATGGGGACCCGAACTTTTAGGCACAAAAATGGCTGTAACAAAGTCCTGGCAAGTGCTAGAGGGCTGCAAAAGGAAGTAAAATAGGGGTAAGAGTAGGGCAAGTGCCCTACAAAAAAATGGGGATAGGGAAAATAAATTAAAATCAAATAAAAAAAAAATGGGAAGGGGGGTGGATATGGAGTAGGAGTCTAGAGGTTGACTAGGCCGTGACCGTGGCAGTGTAGGTGGAAGTGGCGGTGGTGGAGGAGTAGGAGGAGGAGGTAGCCAACACTGTTTTTTTTTTTTTGTTTATAATTGAGGTAGCCCCCAAAATATTGAGGCATATTCAAAAAAACAAGTATACGAATGGTTGTGTGAGGCCGGTATAAATGTCTATTCTGCACAAGCTACAGACAAGTCTTGTGGGATTCATGCCTGGTTCATTTTAATAAAGGTTAGCTTGTCCAGGTTGGCTGTGGACAGGCGACTGCGCTTGTCTGTGATAACGCCCCCTGCCATGCTAAACACACGTTCAGACAATACACTGGCTGCAGGGCAGGCCAGCACCTCCAAGGCATAAAGGGCAAGCTCAGGCCATGTGGCCAATTTGGAGACCCAGAAGTTGAATGGGGCAGACCCATCAGTCAGTACGTGTAGGCGTGTGCCCACATACTCTTGCACCATGTTGCTGAAATGCTGCCTCCTGCTAAGACCTTGCGTATCAGCTGGTGGTGCTGTTTATTGTGGCGGGCTGCTGACAAAGCTTTGCCACATTTCTGCCATGCTAACCCTGCCTTCTGAGGGTCTGGCGGTGCCACAGCTGCGTTGGCGGCCTCTTCCTCTTCCTCCCCTGCCTTCGCCTTGTGCTTCCACTGAGCCCCCGGTGTCATTTTTGGAATGCCCTCAGTAGCGCGTCTACCAGTGTGCGCTTGTAGTCGCGCATCTTCCTCTCACGCTCCAGTGAAGGAATTAAGGACGGCACGTTGTCCTTATAACGGGGATCCAGCAGGGTGGCCACCCAGTAATCGGCACACGTTACAATGTGGGCAACTCGGCTGTCGTTGCACAGGCACTGCAGCATGTAGTCGGCCATGTGTGCCAGGCTGCCCAGAGGCAAAGACAAGCTGTCCTCTGTGGGAGGTATATCATCTGTGTCCTCCGTATCCCCCCAGCCACGCTCCAGTGATGCCCACGAGCTGCGTTGGGTGCCACCCTGCTGCGGTTCCTCCTCCTCCTCATGATCTTCCTCGTCCTCCAGAACTGTGCCCTGGCTTGAATATTTTTGACCTGGTCTATGCTGGTGATGGAACCCACCCTCCGAGCCAATTGTGAATGACTGGCCTGATAACCGTGGAAATTACCTCCTCCTCATCCTCCTGTGCCACGTCCTCTTCCATCATGGCCCGAAGTGTTTTTTTAAGACATAGAAGTGGGATACTAACGCTGAGAACAGCATCATCGGCACTGGCCATGTTGGTGGAGTACTCAAAACACCGCAATACGCTACACAGGTCTCGCATGGAGGCCCACTCGTTGGTGGTGAAGTGGTGCTGTTCCGCAAAGCGACTGACCCATGTGTGCTGCAGCTGAAACTACACTATTGCCTGCTGCTGCTCGCACAGTCTCTCCAGCATGTGCAAGGTGGAGTTCCACCTTGTGGGCATGTCGCATATGAGGCGGTGAGCGGAAGGTGAAAGTTGCGCTGCAGCGCAGACAGGCGAGCAGCAGCAGGGTGAGAGCGCCTAAAGTGCGCAGAGACGGCCCACATTTTATGCAGCAGCTCTGACATATCCGGGTAGTCTTTTAGAAAATTCTGTACCACCAAATTCACCACATGCGCCAGGCAAGGGATGTGCCTCAAACGGGCTTGGCCCAGAGCCGCTACGAGATTTCGCCCATTGTCGCACACCACCAGGCCGGGCTTGAGGCTCAGTGGCAACAACCACTCATTGGTCTGTTGTTCAATGCCCGTCCACAGCTCCTGCGCAGTGTGGGGTTTATCCCCCAAACATATCAGTTTTAAAACAGCCTGCTGTCGTTTCCCCCTGGATGTGCTGATGTTGGTGGTGAAGGTGTTACGCTTACCGGATGAGTAGGTGGTAGAAGAAGAGGAAGCGCAGTAGGAGGAGGAGGCAACAGGAGGCAAAGAGAAATGCCCTGCAATCCTGGGTGGCGGAAGGACATGCGCCAAATGACTAGCCGGCTCAGGCCCATCCGCCATTACATTTGCCCAGTGTGCAGTTAGCGAGATATAGCGTCCCTGCCCGTGCTTACTGGTCCACGTATCAGTGGTTATGTGGACCTTGTCACAGATGGCATTGCGCAGTGCACACTTGATCTTGTCCCCGACTTGTTTGTGCAGGGAAGGGATGGCTCGCCTGGAAAAGTAGTGGCGGCTGGGTACCACGTACTGTGGGACAGCCACCGCCATCAGGTTTTTAAAACTGCCCATGTCCACCAAACGGAATGACAGCATTTCAAAGGCCAGGAATTTTTCAATGCTGGCATTCAGGGCCAGGGATCGCGGGTGGGTAGGGGGGTACTTCCTCTTTCTCTCCAGTGTTTGGGAGATGGAGAGCTGTAAGCTTCCATGGGACCATGGTGTGGAAATGCTTGGGGACGGTGGCGGACATGGTGGCGTTGCTGTCATATCGTTTGTTTGCTGGGTGGCAGGTGACGCTGTCACTGTAGAGGTGGAGGAAGAGGCCGAGGCAGCAGCAGAAGAGGAAGCAGGAGGAGGCCGAGACCTTTCTTGGATTTTGAGGTAATTATTCTAATGCAGCTTGTGCCTTGAATTTAGATGACTGCTCATGGAGGTTGTGGTCAGGTTCCGAACATTTATGCCCCGGCTCAGGCTATCATTGCACAGCTTGCAAACCACTCGTGTCTTGTCGTCAGCACATTGTCTGAAGAACTGCCATGCGGGGGAACGC
>BLSH010049688.1:344036-354644 GCA_018402905.1 Glandirana rugosa
GTAGTGGGACTTGTGTGGTAGGGGTGGCACTTTGTACCACCAACAACATGATGCTGCCACCACCATGTTTCACGGTGGGGATGGTGTGTTCAGGGTGATGTGCAGTGTTAGTTTTCCACCACACATAGTGTTTTGCTTTTAGCACAAAAAGTTCAATTTTGGTCTCATCTGACCAGAGCACCTTCTTCCACATGTTTGCTGTGTTTCTCTGCAGCTCCTCCAGAGTTACCATGGGCCTCTTGGCTGCTTCTCTGATTAATGCTCTCCTTGCCCGGCCGGTCAGTCTAGGTGGACGGTCATCTCTTCTACATTGCTTACTCCTGAACCCTGAACTCTACATTGTTTTCTCCTGACCCCTGAACTCTACATTACTTATTCCTAACCCCTGAACTCTACATTGCTTACTTCTGACCCCTGGACTCTACATTACTTATTCCTGACCCTTGAACTCTATATTGCTTACTTCTGACCCCTGAACTCTACATTACTTATTCCTGACCCTTGAACTCTACATTACTTACTTCTGACCCCTGAACTCTACATTACTTACTTCTGACCCCTGGACTCTACATTACTTATTCCTAACCCCTGAACTCTACATTGCTTACTTCTGACCCCTGGACTCTACATTACTTATTCCTGACCCCTGAACTCTACATTGCTTACTTCTGACCTCTGAACTCTACATTGTTTACTTCTGACACCTGAACTCTACATTGTTTTCTCCTGACCCCTGAACTCTACATTGGTTACTCCTAAGCCCTGAACTCCACATTGCTTACTCCTGACCCCTGAACTCTACATTGTTTACTCCTGACCCCTGAACTCTACATTGCTTACTTCTGACCCCTAAACTCTACATTGCTTACTTCTGACCCATGGACTCTATATTTGTTACTCCTGATGCCTGAACTCTACATTGTTTTCTCCTGACCCCTGAACTCTACATGATCTATTCCTGACCCCTGAGCTCTACATTGGTTACTCCTATCCCCTGAACTCTACATTACTTATTCCTGACCCTTGAACTCTACATTACTTACTTCTGACCCATGAAGGCTGCATTGCTTACTTCTGACCTCTGAACTCTACATTGCTTACTTCTGACACCTGAACTCTATATTGCTTACTACTGACCCCTGAACTCTACATTGCTTACTCCTGACCCCTGAACTCTACATTGTTTTCTCCTGACCCCTGAACTCTACATTGCTTACTTCTGACCCCTGAACTCTACATTGCTTACTTCTGACCCCTGGACTCTACATTACTTATTCCTGACCCTTGAACTCTACATTACTTACTTCTGACCCCTGAACTCTACATTGCTTACTTCTGACCTCTGAACTCTACATTGCTTACTTCTGACACCTGAACTCTATATTGCTTACTACTGACCCCTGAACTCTACATTGTTTTCTCCTGACCCCTGAACTCTACATTGGTTATTCCTAAGCCCTGAACTCCACATTGTTTACTCCTGACCCCTGAACTCTACATTGCTTACTTCTGACCCCTGAACTTTACATTGCTTACTCCTGATGCCTGAACGCTACATTGCTTACTTCTGACCCCTGAACACTACATTGCTTACTCCTGACCCCTGAACTCTACATTGCTTACTTCTGACCCCTGGACTCTACATTACTTATTCCTGACCCTTGAACTCTACATTGCTTACTCCTGAACCCTGAACTCTACATTTGTTACTCCTGATGCCTGAACTCTACATTGCTTACATCTGACCCCTGAACTCTACCCATTGCTTACTTCTGACCCCTGAACTCTACATTGCTTACTCCTGACCCCTGAACTCTACATTGCTTACTTCTGACCCCTGGACTCTACATTACTTATTCCTGACCCTTGAACTCTACATTGCTTACTCCTTACCCCTGACACCAGGTGTATTTCTCGTACTGAGCAATAATGCCGTCAGTTTTCTCCCACACTCCAATAACACCTGACAATTCCCTTCAAGACCACCGACAACAGGTCAGTTTTCCCTACTGATCAGTGACACCCGGCATTTCTTCTCCCACCATCAGCTAACAGTAGGACATTGTATTTTTTTCTCCTGTAGACCCACCCATGCGGGGGAGTTTTCTCCCTTTTATTGACCAGCAAAGTAACACTGTTACAAAAGTCTTAGCAATGTTGTATGCTTGTGCTGTGCTGTATGTGTGTATGTCTGACAATTTGGAGGTATGTTAATGCAGTTACTGACACCAATGTGGGGGATATTATTGCAGTTGCTGACACCAATGTGGGGGAAAATATTGCAGTCACTGACACCAATGTTGGGGGATATTATTGCAGTTGCTGACACCAATGTGGGGGAAATTATTGCAGTCACTGACACCAATGTGGGGGATATTATTGCAGTCACTGACACCAATGTTGGGGGATATTATTACAGTCACTGACACCAATGTTGGGGGATATTATTGCAGTCACTGACACCAATGTTGGGGGATATTATTGCAGTCACTGACACCAATGTTGGGGGATATGATTACAGTCACTGACACCAATGTGGGGGATATTATTGCAGTCACTGACACCAATGTTGGGGGATATTATTACAGTCACTGACACCAATGTGGGGGATAGTATTGCAGTCACTGACACCAATGTTGGGGGATATTATTGCAGTCACTGACACCAATGTGGGGGATATTATTGCAGTCACTGACACCAATGTTGGGGGATATTATTACAGTCACTGACACCAATGTTGGGAGATATTACTGCAGTCCCTGACACCAATGTGGGGGATATTATTGCAGTTACTGACACCAATGTTGGGAGATATTATTGCAGTCACTGACACCAATGTTGGGAGATATTATTGCAGTCACTGACACCAATTTTGGGGGATATTATTGCAGTCACTGACACCAATGTTGGGAGATATTATTGCAGTCACTGACACCAATGTTGAGGGATATTATTGCAGTCACTGACACCAATGTTGGGGGATATTATTGCAGTTGCTGACACCAATGTGGGGGATATTATTGCAGTTACTGACACCAATGTTGAGGGATATTATTGCAGTCACTGACACCAATGTTGGGGGATATTATTGCAGTTGCTGACACCAATGTGGGGGATATTATTGCACTTACTGACACCAATGTTGGGGGATATAATTGCAGTCCCTGACACCAATGTGGGGGATATTATTGCAGTCACTGACACCAATGTTGGGAGATATTATTGCAGTCACTGACACCAATGTTGGGAGATATTATTGCAGCCACTGAAACCAATGTTGGGGGATATTATTGCAGTCACTGACACCAATGTTGGGAGATATTATTGCAGTCACTGACACCAATGTTGGGGGATATTATTGCAGTCACTGACACCAATGTTGGGGGATATTATTGCAGTTACTGACACCAATGTTGAGGGATGTTCTTGCAGTCACTGACACCAATGTTGGGAGATATTATTGCAGCCACTGAAACCAATGTTGGGGGATATTATTGCAGTTACTGACACCAATGTTGGGAGATATTATTGCAGTCACTGACACCAATGTTGGGGGATATTATTGCAGTTACTGACACCAATTTTGGGGGATATTATTGCAGTTACTGACACCAATGTTGGGAGATATTATTGCAGTCACTGACACCAATTTTGGGGGATATTATTGCAGTTGCTGACACCAATGTTGGGAGATATTATTGCAGCCACTGAAACCAATGTTGGGGGATATTATTGCAGTCACTGACACCAATGTTGGGAAATATTATTGCAGTCACTGACACCAATTTTGGGGGATATTATTGCAGTTACTGACACCAATGTTGGGAGATATTATTGCAGCCACTGAAACCAATGTTGGGGGATATTATTGCAGTCACTGACACCAATGTTGGGAGATATTATTGCAGTTACTGACACCAATGTTGAGGGATGTTCTTGCAGTCACTGACACCAATGTTGGGAGATATTATTGCAGCCACTGAAACCAATGTTGGGGGATATTATTGCAGTTACTGACACCAATGTTGAGGGATATTCTTGCAGTCACTGACACCAATGTTGAGGGATATTCTTGCAGTTGCTGACACCAATGTGGGGGATATTATTGCACTTACTGACACCAATGTTGGGGGATGTTATTGCAGTCACTGACACCAATGTGGGGGTATTATTGCAGTTACTGACACCAATGTTGGGAGATATTATTGCAGTCACTGACACCAATGTTGGGAGATATTATTGCAGTTGCTGACACCAATGTGGGGGATATTATTGCACTTACTGACACCAATGTTGAGGGATATTATTGCAGTCACTGACACCAATGTGGGGGGTATTATTGCAGTTACTGACACCAATGTTGGGAGATATTATTGCAGTCACTGACACCAATGTTGGGAGATATTATTGCAGTCACTGACACCAATGTTGAGGGATATTATTGCAGTTGCTGACACCAATGTGGGGGATATTATTGCACTTACTGACACCAATGTTGAGGGATATTATTTCAGTTACTGACACCAATGTTTTTGGGTAATATTGCAGTCACTGATACCAATGTTGGGAGATATCATTGCAGTCACTGATAGTGTTGGGCGAGCGGTTTGGACAGAGCATAAGTGTGGCCCCAGCATTGCCTGTTCGCCGAAAGCTCGAATTTACGGTGTGCTCGGTGAGATGTTCACCTGCCAAGTGCCCCAAAATTCACTGCACGGTGCACAGTGCATTCTAAGCCCTGATTGGGCAAAGCCTTGCCCAATCATCTCCTTGTTAAGGAGCGGGCCAGGAAGCCGGCTGTGTCATCCTTAGCTATGGATTTGTCATCAGCTGTCAACGGGCTTCCCCGCTGACAGCTATATGAAAAAAAAAAAAAAAAAACATTGCCATCAATAGAAAAATGGTGTGCCCCCCTCCCAATCCATACCAGGCCCTTATCCGTCCATGTAGTCTGGCAGACCAGGAAAGGAATTGTCAAAAACTGTGTGTGTACTATTTCTTTTTGACACTTTTGTGGGTGAATGCATAGGGGTACAATGTATCCCCACTAATTCACATAGGGAGGGGGCCAAGATCTGCCCCCCCCCCACATGTTGAGGGCATGTGGCCTGGTATGGTTCAAGAGGGGAGGCACTTACTCCCCTCCCTTTGCTGGCCTGCCAGGCAACATGCTCGGATAAGGGTCTGGTATGGATTTTGGGGGGGCACACCATTTTTTTTTATTGTCATGGGGTTCCCCTTAAAATCAAATTGTTAAAAAAACAACTTTTTTTATTTTTTTCATTTTCCAAAAAATCATGACAGAAAAATTATAACTTCAAAAAACTCACCATGCCTCTTAACCTTGTACACACGGGTGCAATGGTCGTACGACCGGACGTCCAAAATCGTATGTTGGCTGTTGTGTATCGCGCATTGACGTGCACTAAGCGATCGTACGACCAAGCCTAATGTAGTGACGTGTTACGAGCGTATAAAGAGGAAGTTCAGGTGAATGTGATTTGTGAATTAGGAACGTAGGTTTCCCAGAAAGGACACTTCCAGGCGTTCCTGACTTCTGAGCATGCGTGTTTTGCACGTACAACTTTGTTGGCCAAACTTCTCTGTACACACGGTACAACGGTCGTACGACCGCTTGTTGTACAACCAAAGTTTTCTAGTCTGCTCATCCAACTTCTGTTGTACGACCTTCGCACGTCAGCTTTTCTAATCACGCGTACTAATGGTCAGATGATCGTCCAACAAGCTGTTGTACAACCTAAACTAAATACCTTGGACTGTCTACTTTCCAAAAAGGGGTCATTTGGCGGGTATCCTGCGATTTTCGGGCCTCAAGAAATGAAATCGGCCGTCAGTACAAAAAGATTGTGGGCTCTATAACTTTCCTACAGACTACATAATATTCACTGATGTGGGGTATTTTCACCAAAGAAATGGAGCAAGAATACATTTTGGCCTAAATGTATAAAGAAAGATTATTTATTTGCAAAATTTCATAACAGAAACAAAGAGAGACACTTTTTATTCAAAACGTTCGGCTTTTTTTTATTTATTTAGCAAAAAAAAAAAACCCCAAAAAAACAAAGTGGTGATTAAATACCACCAAAAGAAAGCTCTATTTGTGTGAAGAAAATGATATAAATGTCATGTGGGTACAGTGTTGCATGACCGCGCAATTGTCATTCAAAGTGTGACAGCGCTGAAATTTAAAAATTGGCCTGGGCAGGAAGGGGGTGAAAGTGCCCAGTGTTGAAGAGGTTAAAGGAAGCGCTGATAAGAATGTAGAATGATGACCCAGCTAAAATATTTTACTTGTCCATTGTTGCAGAGCAGATATCAGGATAGTACCTTACATTAGATCTAATGATGTCATCACTTCTCTAAGCAATGCAGGGGGGGTCATGGCTGGTGGGAGGGGCTGGCAGGGTGCTGTGCATAGCTTTCTAAAAAACATAAAATCATTTCAATAGCCCTCGGTCATGATGCAAGCAGTAGGCTGGCTCTGTAAATAGCTGTTTTTTAAGGAGCTGGCGACTGCCAGAATCCTTAACAACCAGTAACTGTCATGGTTGTTAAGGAATGGGTGGCTGCCGCATCCTTAACAACCGATGAGTCATCAGCTGACAGCGGGATTTCCCACTGACAGCTGAATGTAAAAAAAAGAAAAGAATTGCTGGCAATGAAAAATTAAGAAAAAACATAATGGGGACCCCTCCCCCCCCCCCCCCCCCAGGCCCTTTAGGTCTGGTATGGATTTTGAAGCCAAAAAAAAAAATACACCCTGCCAAAACCATACCAGACCCTTATCCGAGCACGCAGCTAAGCAGGTCAGGAAAAGAGGGGGGCAAGCTGGCGTCCCCCTCCCTCCTGAACCATATCAGGTCATATACCCTCAACATTGGGGGGGGTGGGCAGCCCAAAACACCTTGCACCCATGTGGATTGGGTCAGGGGTCTCTTCCCCACAACCCTGGTCGGTGGTTGTGGGGATCTGCAGGTGGAGGAGCTATAGGAATCTGGAAGTCTCCTTTAACAAGGGGGCCCCCAGATCCCATCCCCCCCATGTAAATGAGTATAGTAAAAAAAAAAAGTGAGGTGTAAAGAAAGATAGTAGGCAGTTTTTGACAAGTCCTTTATTTTAAAAAACAAAAATAAGTCCCGTGGTGCAGATCCATCGTCAATCACGATGCCCGCTGCCACTGCCGACCTGAACAAAAAAAAGCCTAGCGAAGGCTCCCGCTGTCTGAAAGTCCTTAAATAACTAAGGGGCATTGCAACATGGTGAAGTCACCGACCCACCATGCCCCTGGTCAGTGATGTCACTAGGGGGCGTGCCCCTTACTTATTTAAGAAATGTCAGACAGCGGAACCAGTGGTGTATCATCCATGGGTGCAGGGTGTTCACTGAACACGGGCCCTGAGGGGTGGGGGGGCCCACTGTGCTCTGACCCACACTGCACCCATGGATGATCTCTCCATGACAGCAGGGGATGATCGGTGCGGTGTGGGCTTGCACACGGGCCCACCAATTTCATGATACGCCCCTGAGCGGAACCCTTTTTTTTTGGGTGTTGGTGGGCATCATGATTGATGATGGATCTACAGTGGGGGACATTTTGTTTTGTAAATAAAGGACTTCTCAAAAACTGCCTACTGTCTTTTTTTTTACACTACACTTTTTTGGTAATTGAGAATGGGGATGCTATGTACCCCATATTCATTTACATGGGGAAGCCGGGATCTGGAGTCCCCCTTGTTAAAGGGGGCGTCCAGATTCTGATAAGCCCCCCCACCTGCAAACCCTCACATCCACCAGCCAGGGTTGTGAGGAAGAGACCCTTGTCACCATCTTTGGGGGGACAGAGCCCCCCCCTGCCCCAAAGCACCCTCACCCCATGTTGAGGGCATGTGGCCTGGTATGGTTCGGGGGGGGCTTGCTCATCCCCCTCCCTTTCCTGACCTGTATGCTCAGATGAGGGTCTGGTATGGATTTTGGGGAGGACCCCATGCCATTTTGTTCATTGCCAGCAATTCTTTTTTTACATTCAGCTATCAGTGGGGAACCCCAGTCCTTAACAATCAGTGCACATTACACAAATACTCCATGCCTAGATCACGACTTAATTACCGCATGCATTTAATTACTTATTTCCTGCTGTGGATTGAGTTTAACGCTTATTCATGCAGTATTCATGGAATGTTTTTGTCGCTTTGCAGTAAATACCGCAGAACTGTATAGTGAATTGACCGTTTCAGGATTGCATGTGATATTTAGGGAAAATGTGTCTGGACACCTACATACCACATTCAAGACGCTTTTGTTAAAGGAGCCCGCTGTGTGGTGAAATACAGGAGCCTATACAATTGAGCCTATACTATAGACAAGGCTGGAGTTCAACTTGCAAACTGAAAATTGGACGCTCTGAGACCCTACGATTCTAGAAGAACAACAAATACCAGCATATCATGTAGTATCGCTTTGTGCAGTAGTAGATCCTATATGGCTGTGGCATGATGGAGAAGGAGAAAAGGCAGACAGAGATATCAGGTGTCCTCTGATGTTCATCAGTCCAGATCAGAAGATCATCTTCTTCTCACAAATGTAATGTGTTTTTAGGGGACAAGGAGCATCATTCCAGTCATTAGTAGGCCTTAACACAGCACAGTCTTCCCTTACTCCAAAACTAGAACTCTTCTGATCATCGGGCTGACCCTTCGCCCAGAACCTGAAGGACAGAGGAGACAATGGTGATTAGACCAAGACAGGAACTGAGCAGAACTGGGACCTTAAAATGAGGTGTGACAGAAATGAGATGTGACTGTGATGGACTGCAAGAGAGCTGACCACATGCTACAATTTGATGGTACAATCTCCTGAGGTTAGGTCAGTGGTTTTGAAGCACTGGTTAGAGCCAGAGTCTCTAATAGGGTGGGCTCGGGGTGCAGAGCATTGCATCTGGAGCCCACCCAGGTGTACCCAGGTGCTGTTGCAACACTGATCCTCCTCCTGGCTGCTCGGGAAGCGGGTCTGATACCCGTCACCCGATTCGCTGAAAGGACAGGTGATCCTATTGGATGCTTAGGAGAAGAAAGGAGGAGCCACACAGAAGACACAGGAGCCCACCCGCCGTCCATAGAAGCCCACTTTCACTGGAGCCTGCAACCCACCGAAGCCCGCTGCTGCCACCGGAGCCTGCAACCCACCAAAGCCCGCCGCTGCCTGCAGGAACCCGCAACCCTCTGAAGCTCCTGCTGAGCCTGTATTTAGCCACTGCCCACCGAAGCCTGCTGCTTCCTGCCAGAGGCCGCAACCCACCCAATGGGGCTTGCTGGGGTAAGTGCAGAGTGGGGAGCTGAGATGACATCAACCAACCACCTTCTGTTCCCACTACCAGGAGGCCCAGAGTCAGAGGTGCAAGAAAGACCTTCCTTATCATTTCAGGCTCTGCTTCCAGGTACATGATAGGCATGAAGAGGATGACAGTGGTTAGAAGGCTCAGGGCTGCCAACAGCATCTGCAATGTGGAATGAAGTGCAGCCTGGCTAGTCAACACCCAAATTGGCAGCTTCCTGAAGAGGTAGAAATAGGCTCCTTACTCCTGCAAAACCTTTTCTTATCCCTACCACCGTCCCTGTCACAAGGGGAACCTGTCCCTAACCAGTCGCATAAAGCATGCCAAACTCAGGGGCAAGAATCTTCGATAGAATCTACCTGACCTAAGATGGTTGCAGGATCATGTGGAGCATGTGCATCCAACTGAATCCCTGCCCAAGAGGAACTCATAGAGAAACACAGCTTCTCTTGACTTCTTCTCCCATCTGTATTGCCACTGTGGTCGAGCACCACCTGCCGTGGAAAAAATAGACTGCACCTGCCTACATACTGAAATGTTAAAGGTATTATGCTCCATGTTACCCCTACTTCATGTCTCTGTGTCTGTCTGCATATGTCAGGAAGTCAGTAAGATCAGAAAATGGAAAGTATTAAGGATATGAAGTTGACTTGCCTGAGGACTCCCATTTGCCATGAGGTCTTACATGTTGCTGGTCCTTTCATATAGACATTACAGTTTAAGTGAGTTTTACCTGCTGGGAAGGGAAGGCTTTCTTTGTCTGGGTCACTCATTTACTTTATGTACCCATCTGATTCATCTATATATATGGTTCCTTTTTGGGCTCTTCCTCAATCCCCAGCTGGTAACAAGATCCGTTGTTCATTGATTGGACCATTGGGAGCTTTCACCCTGAGACACCCTGCTTTTTCCCCCTTCTTAGTGCTATATGGATTATTCTGCTTTTGTCTATGGTCCCCTCTGCTATCGCATTGGTTGGATACTGAGTACAACACCCTACGTGTATCTTACATGCTTGGTCCTGAAGAAGCGGGGGAACCTGCGTAACGCGTAGACCATCTAACATGTGCATGTAATGATTCATGATCTCTGATTTATAATTTGTACTTGTGTCCTTTTTAATGATATGCTTCAACATGTTTTATGGATTTGTTAAACTACAATAACATCTGCGGACAGGGAACATTGTTTTTTTACACCGCGCCCTTGATGGGACCAGATGAATGGGTAAGCCAGCTACCGACTTTCCCCATTTA
>BLSH010049688.1:366528-387890 GCA_018402905.1 Glandirana rugosa
CAGGTTACCCGTCGACCTTTGCCGCTGCGCAACGCCCCGAGGACGGGGGCCTGAAGAAGGGGCAGGAGCCCCGCAACGCGTCGCCGTTTCCAGCTGCCCATTGGACGAAGAGGACCACCTGCATCTGCCCTGCACGGACCGAACGAACGCCCGAACGGTCATTCACGCCAAAATCCACCGGAGCCAGAGGAGGAGACGCCGGAAACCACCGACGCCGCCCCCCCCAGCCCACCACCGCCAGGCAGACCAGGACCTCATCCCAGCAGCCATTCCAGATAGACCAAGGACAACTATAGCCAGCAGTGGCTGACACTGCAATGCGCACCTGCACACTACCATTGTGAGTAGTTTTAATCTTGTTTAATAAATTTGTTTTATACACTACTGCACTTAGAGGCGCACCTTTCTTGTTCTTTGTTACCCACAGGAGTCCGGTTACTTCTTAGTGGTGCAGCCTACCAGTGTCACAGTGATTTCCACCATCCCAGCAATAGACTATACCAGGAATTTTGTACGCACGGACTTGTGTACATACCTTTGTACATATAGAATTGTTGAACATTGCCTTCTGTTCCTCCAGGTCACTTGACCATCCCTCAACCTGCCCAACCACCAGGTGACTAACCGAGGGTCCCCCCCAAGAGCCCGCAGCCTCAATTTGTCTGGGCTCCCCCAACCCTCACTGCCGTGCTTGCGCTGCCAACTCCGCTTTCTCTTGTCAGTTGATCAACTCTGCTTCTCCTCACACAGAGCCTGTCAGTGTTGCTGGAGGGGATCAGTTAGTGCACAGCACTTTACACTCACTGATCACCCAGCAGGTGTCCCCCACACATTGTTCAAGCACAGTGTTCCCACAAAGTGTCCCCACACAGTAAAACACATATGTATTAGTGATCAACATCTGTCCCAGTGATCAACATCTGCGCACATTAGTCCCATTGATCAACACCTGTGTACATCTGTCCCAGTGATCAACATCTGTCATCTGTGCACATCTGTCCCATTGATCAACATCTGTCCCAGTGATCAACATCTGTCATCTGTGCATATCTGTCCCAGCGATCAACATCTGTCATCTGTGCACATCTGTCCCAATGATAAACATCTGCGCACATCTGTCCCAGTGATCAACATCTGTCCCAGTGATCAACATCTGCGCACATCTGTCCCAGTGATCAACATCTGCGCACATCTGTCCCATTGATCAACATCTGTCCCAGTGATCAACATCTGTCATCTGTACACATCTGTCCCAATGATAAACATCTGTGCACATCTGCCAAATTGATCAACACCTGTGTACATCTGTCCCAGTGATCAACATCTGTCATCTGTGCACATCTGTCCCAGTGATCAACATCTGTGCACATCTGTCCCATTGATCAACATCTGTCCCAGCGATCAACATCTGTCATCTGTCCCAATGATAAACATCTGCGCACATCTGTCCCAGTGATCAACATCTGTCATCTGTGCACATCTGTCCCAATTATAAACATCTGTGCACATCTGTCCCAGTGATCAACATCTGCGCACATCTGTCCCATTGATCAACATCTGTCATCTGTGCACATCTGTCCCAATTATAAACATCTGTGCACATCTGTCCCAGTGATCAACATCTGCACACATCTGTCCCAGTGATCAACATCTGTCCCAGCGATCAACATCTGTGCACATCTGTCCCATTGATCAACATCTGTCCCAGTGATCAACATCTGTCATCTGTGCACATCTGCCCCAATGATAAACATCTGCGCACATCTGTCCCAGCGATCAACATCTGTCCCAATGATCAACATCTGCGCACATCTGCCGCATTGATCAACACCTGTGTACATCAGTCCCAGTGATCAACATCTGTCATCTGTGCACATCTGTCCCAGCGATCAACATCTGTGCACATCTGTCCCATTGATCAACATCTGTCCCAGTGATCAACATCTGTCATCTGTGCACATCTGTCCCAATGATAAACATCTGCGCACATCTGTCCCAGTGATCAACATCTGCGCACATCTGTCCCAGTGATCAACATCTGCGCACATCTGTCCCAGTGATCAACATCTGTCCCAGCGATCAATATCTGTGCACATCTGTCCCATTGATCAACATCTGTCCCAGTGATCAACATCTGTCATCTGTGCACATCTGTCCCAATTATAAACATCTGCGCACATCTGTCCCAGCGATCAACATCTGTCCCAGTGATCAACATCTGTCATCTGTGCACATCTGTACCAGTGATAAACATCTGCACACATCTGTCCCAGCGATCAACATCTGTGCACATCTGTCCCAGTGATTAACACATGTGTACATCTGTCCCAGTGATCAACATCTGTCCCAGTAATCAACATCTGTCATCTGTGCACATCTGTCCCAGTGATCAACATCTGTCCCAGTGATCAACATCTGTCCCAGTAATCAACATCTGTCATCTGTGCACATCTGTCCCAGTGATCAACATCTGTCCCAGTGATCAACATCTGCACACATCTGTCCCAGTGATCAACATCGGCGCACATCTGCCCGAGTGATCAAAATCTGTGCACATATGTCCCAGTGATCAACATCTGTGCACATCTGTCCCAGTGATCAACATCTGTGCACATCTGTCCCAGTGATCAACATCGGCGCATATCTGCCCGAGTGATCAAAATCTGTGCACATATGTCCCAGTGATCAGCATCTGTCCCAGTGATTAACATCTCTCATCTGTGCACATCTGCCTCAGTGATCAACATCTGTCATCTATAGAAAATGTATATATACCACCTGGGAAAAATCCAAATTGCTAACATCCCTTGTTACATGTATTGTTACATGAATACATGTTCATATGATGAGCCTGTTCTCTAATTGCTTCAAGGTACCCTGTCACGTGTGATGATTTTGCCTCTTTGACTATATTGTACTGTAACATTGTTCTTAAAGTTTTCCATTATATTGTAGAAGCATACTTCTCTACAGCATTGCCCCTGAAGAAAGAACAATTTCCTGAAACGTGCTTGGCATTTTTTGGAAAGGATTTCATACATCTATGAAGTTTTCATATGAACTATTTTAAAACAGTTGGCTTTTCCCGGTTTGAAGGTGATGACAAAATCAAAATGTGAGGACGACAACCAGCGAGCCTGTCCCCGATTTAAGCTCTGGGAGAGTGCAGGTACTACAAATTTTTATAACCCATGTAGAAAGTTATCTTCCACAAGGGATCACCATTCTTCCAGAGCTAACTTTACAACAAGAATTTCACAATCTCCTATGGAGTAATGTCTCTCTGCTGGGGAGAACGTATTCCAGAAAAGGGCACACAGACGTTTAGTCCCACTAGGTGACTGGAAAAGCATGGCCCCAACGCCTACAGAGGAGCCAACCATTTTGTTGGAGAAGGTCATCAGGGCTCAAGACAGCAGTGCCAGAAAAGAAAGCCAGCTTTAAGGCGTGGAAGTCCTCCCCTGCGTCAGGTGGCCAATTCCTAGGATCAGCATCTTTCCGGGTAAGGGCTGTGATAGGTGCAACTAGCACAGAATAGTTTCACATTAATTACCAGTAGCAGTTTGTGAAGCCCAAAAAGTGCTGGATAGCCTTCAGACCGCCAGGTCAGGACCAATTGGATATAGCGGCAACTTTTTCAGGGTCCATATAAAGAACATTTCTAGAGACAATGTAGCCCAGAAAAGGTACTTGAGATTGTTCAAAGAGGCATTTTTCTGCCTTAGTATAACGCATGTTCTGACAGAGGAGTTGGAGAATTGTAAAGACATGAAGTCTGTGTGTAGGAAGATCTGGGGGGAAAAATAAGGATGTCATCCAGATAGCCTACTACACAGATATAGAGGAGGTCGTGGAAGATCTTGTTGACAATGTTCTGAAAAAGCATTACAGAGGGTGTTACAGAGGCCAAAAGGCATCACTAGATATTCATAATGGCCATCCCTTGGGTTAAAAGCAGTCTTTCACTTGTCTTCATCTTTGATGCAAATTAGATTATAGGCTCCTCTTATATTTAATTTCATGAAAACTTGCACCCCACAAAGTTGATCAAACAGCTCAGTAATGAGTGGCAGCAGGAGGATTTTCGGATAAATCAGTTTTGGAGATTCTATGTAATGTACTCGGACATGGCTTTTTTCTCAGGGAGACTGAAAGTATATACTTAGCCTCTAGGGATGATAGAACCTGGGACTAGGGCAATGGCACAATTGTAGGGTCTGTGGAGAGGAAGTTGATCAAGTGGATGCACCTTCAGCTTGGAAAACACATCCAGAAATTCTGCATACTGCATTGGCACCAGGGATGAAACCTCAGCGGATGCCACGGGAAGGGTCTTGACTAAGAGCACATTGCCTAGGTATCTGGTGTGACAGCTAGGCTCCCTGGATAACAAATAGGGACCAGACCAGTCGATAATGGGGAATGTTGTTGAAGCCAAGGAAGACTCAGGACTAACTTAGAGGTAGCCAGCGGTAACACTAAAAAGGAGATGGACTCCTGGTGAAGCACTTCCACCAACATCTTGATGGGAGTGGTGCAGGAACAAATAGGACCCAAGGTCAGAATGGTTCCATCAATAGCAGAAAATTCTAAGGATCTGAGGAAGGGGTTCTGTAGTCCAAACAATTTCCTTTACCAAGGACACAGAGATGAAATTGTCCGCTGCACCAGAGTCAATGAATGCTTCCATTGAGACAATGGAAGTGGAGAAGTGCAACTGAACAGTAATAGTTGGATATGGACTTGAGGGGTAAAAATTACAGTCTATACTGTAGTATACTAGCCTTGGAAGTTCTCCAGACCACTGTGGGCACTGTTTCAAGAAATGTCCCTTTTCTGCGCAGCAGATGCACAGTCCCTGTGTGCGACAACAGTTTCTTTCCTCAAGGGACAGGTGTGAATGACCTTGTTGCAGAGGCTCTTTCTGAGTGGAGGGAATGGAGCCATTGGGAGAAACTAAGGAGTGTTGAAAGGTTGGAGCCAGGCAAGGGGGCGAAAATTTGCGTTGTGGAGCCCTCTCCTGGGAGCGCTCCTGTAAACGGGTGTCGATCTAGATGACCAAGGAAATAAGATTTTGCCAGCAGGCCCCTGTAAGTGCTTCATTGTTCCAGGAAAGTTCAGCTGCAAGGGTGTGGAACTGAATAGCGTAATGTCCAACCGTGAGAATGCCTTGACGGAGGCAAAGAAGTGTGCCTGCAGCAGAGGACGCACAGCCTGGATCATCAAAAATCTTTTTGAAAAGAGCAAGAAAAGCTTTAATATCATGAGTTACAGATCAACCTTTTCCCACAGTGGAAAGGCCTACGCTAAAGCTCACCAGAAAGTAAAGAAATCGCGTATGCGACTTTTGCCCAAACAGAAGGGGACTTCTGTGGCTGCAATTCAAAATGAATGTTACATTGGTTAGCAAAACCATGGCAGGCTTTAGGATCCCCATAGAACCACAGCGGGGCCGGAGAGTGAAGCGTGAACGACGCCACCGGAGCGGTTTGTGGTGCGGGGGCCGTCTGAGGTAAGTCTGCAGGTGTTGGAAGCAGAGTTTGGAGTTGCTCCACACTAGTGGTTGGAGTCTGGTGTAGATGACTGACTTGAACCTGACTATATTCTTGAGCACTGATACTTTAGAGAAGTTGCTCATTAAAAAACTGCAGGTTATGGGGGTTCGTCTGTCGTGGTTTGAGCATACTGTCATGATCAAAGGGTAAGATCACCTGGGACTGAAACTCAAGAACTAGCAACCGATGCAACAACTAAACAGGTGTACCCGGGTACAAGTCCTCACAGGGTGCGGGAGCAGTGTGACTACATGCAAAGTCTAAGGAGCCACCTGGCCTTCACCAGGGTCTAAGGAGCCATCTGGTCTTCACCAGAGCCACTGGGGGTCTGGATGTTGCACTGCGTGGCATCCTCCAGCTCACGGCTCTCTAGCATACCGCTCTCTAGCTCTCTAGTTAAAAACACCCCTCAAATGCCTATGCAAATGATACAATGGGCAGAACACGGTGCTGTTCACATTATCAAAACATGAAGCGTTAGCATCACTTCAAAATTGAAGCCTCATGTCGAGTCAGGAAGCATTTACAGCCTTTCAATGTCTCCCATTCAAATCTATGTTAAAGCTTCGCAAACACTCTGGCAGGCATTTGCAGTGCGGTTGTGAGGCGTTAAAATTAGTTTATTTCCTGTAATGTCACTTTCCATTGTGGAGCAGCTTTAACGCGCCTTAACGCTCATGACACCCTTCAAAACTATGCATAAGGTATTTGGGGAGCATTTTTAACTTGTCATTAAGGCTTGTAAAATGCCAGTCTAATGCCCATACTAAAGCATATTGACGCAAGTTTAACACCCATACTAATGCTATAGGCGCATTTGGTAAGTGTTAAAAATTTAGTCAAGTGTAAACAAGCCCTTATTGGTAAAGAAGCCCCCCTGTCTGCAGACCACTTCAACCAGACCACCTCACCTCAACCACTGGCCAGGGCTGTGCAGAAGAGGCCTTTGTCCTTATCAACCATTAACAAGGAGAGAAGGTGCCAAAAGGGTCTCCCCTGGTAAGGCACCCCCCCCCATGTTGAGAGCATAAGGCCTGTAAGGGTTCAAGAGGGGGCCCACGCATTCACCCCCTTCCTTTAAGGGTCTGGTATAGATTTCCTGGGGACCTCATGCATTTTTTTTGTGTGGTACCCTTTTAAAATCCACACCAGACTCAAAGGGTCTGCTATATTTTTTTTGGGGGGAACGCTATTTTTCTACCCTCGCCTAGCAAGTTGTTATTGTCCTCTGTGTCATGTGGCAGGCTAAGCCCTGCCACTTTGAAAACATAACAGGAAGTGACACAGGGTTTGCACATATGCAGAGTGCAGTGCTACAGAATGCCAGTTCTGAGTGGATAAGGGTGGTTTTTCATCTTTCTCTAGGCTTTGTAATTCCAGAATCAGGGCCTGGAGCTTAGAGACTCTGGAATGTTTTGGAAAGGATGGGTCTCCAACAATCGGGGTCTTACCAGTAACTTACCAGCCTTTATAATCTAGGACCTGAAAATAGCTCAGGGCTCCACCTGCGAGACAGGATATCTCTGCATAGGGGTCAGGAGGATCCAAATCCTTCCCCAGGAGTCAGAGTGGCTTCATGGGGCAGCCAAAGCATGAGTGTCAGCACAGTGCAGGTGCAGATGGTGACAGATCAGCAAGGCGCTGAAAGAGAGCCGAGGTACAGAGTGTGTACAGGAGCACTGAGGTTCTGTGTTTCATTACCTGGAGGACCAAGGCTACAGGTCTGAGCAGCTGTGCTGCTAGAGAGCCACAAGGCTGAATGTCATTTATTGTTATATTGTTGGTGGAAACCCCTGTTTGGGAAACATGTTCTGTATGAATTGTTTCAATTTTATTAATAAAAGTGAGCCAGCTAGCCGTTAAAGAGCACTTCTGGAATAAACTGAACTCACTGGCAAGCACTACCATTGAGCGAAGACCCCCAAACCATAAAAATCTCCATTTGGGAGATTAACATGGCCCAGTGATTTCTTTTTTGGATGTCGTTTTTTTTTTCTTTATCAGTGCATTGATCTATCACTAGTTGGTCAAAGCCTACAAGAGTTCTTTCCATGCATCTGCTTAATATCACCACTAGAGATGGGAGCCGAGCATCATATACATAGAAGTGGTACTGCTTCTATATGTAACAGCATCCTGATGTCACTGGTTCTTAAAGGAAGCCACCGATGCATGCATCTGTTGCATCCTTAGGAACCACTTATGTTGCAGGGAATCACCGCCACATAACCAGAGGGCAGGTATATCAGTTACATCAATTACTGTACATTACTGGCCAAAATATGGCCACTGGCCATGTTTAGGCAATTCAATTGACCAAATATGGCTATGGCCATATGACAGCTCATTTAGCTATGAGCATCTTTGGGATCGCTAATGTATTCTAGGCTGTCTTTTAGCAAGTTGGTGACAGCAGTGGGCAGCTGGCATAGAGACTGATGATGGACTTACAAGAAGGACATTTTCTGGAGATTTTCAAATTTAAAGCTTTTCAGGCATTTGGATGTCTTCATTTTTAGGTTACAATTGAATGATTAGGGGTTCTTTATATCCCATTCATTCACACAAAGGGTGGCATCTGGGGGCCTCCTTATTGTTTTAAAGACCCCCCACAACCACTGGCCAGGGCTGTGCAGAAGGGGCCTTTGTCCATAGAGACCATTACCATGGAGACAGGGTGCTTTATCAGAGCCCCCCTTGTAAGGCACCCCCATGTTAATAGTATGTAACCTGGAATGGTTCAGGAGGCGAGAGCCCACACTCACCCCCTTACTTTCCTGGCCAGCCAAGTTGCATGCTTGGACTAAAGATCCTGTGTGGATCCCCTGGAGGACCTCATGATTTTTTTTTGAGGTACCACTTTAAAATCCACACCAGACTCAAAGGGTCCAGTATGTATTTTGGGGGAATGCGTCTCAATTTTTTTTTCAATTCATGCTGTAGGATGTGCTACAGAAAACATGACATTTACAAAGAGAAAAGATACAGTTTACATTACCAGCATTTTTTTATTATTATTATTATTATTATTTTTTTTTTTTTTTACAATGTTTTTTTTAACACACTTTGACCAGAGCAATATAATGTTACCATAGTAATATTATACTACTCTGGGAACTGATCAGAATTTTTATTTTTTTACACATTATGTTTGCCTTTAGCAATGAATTTCATTGCTATAAGCAAGCATTTTACTGAATGTAATTGATTCATTTAATTTGTTTTGTTGTGATTAGTTTTGATTGGCCACAGCTGATCACTCCATGCACAGACGAACCACGGCTGATCACATTGACAGACTGCGCCGCGGAGCAGCCCCGTGGATGCGCACGAGTGGCGTGACCGGGAGGACGTTGTATTACGTCCAGCCGGAAGGACGAGAGGTTGCCACTGGCATCATCTTGCCATAGTCTGGGCATGAACCGGCTAAATACTTACTTACGGCTGTCTCTAATATTGAGTGTTTGGTTGTGCCTGAAGATCAGCATATTCACATATTGTTCCAGTGCATGTGCATGACAATAGTGTAAATTAGCATGCACGTCCCACACTGGCTTTTGGTGCCCAGTGGCCGATGTAAAGTACAGCAGAGCTAAAGATAATTGCTGAATGGTCTTCAGCTTCAATTACTCATTATAAGACGTGCATCCTGATCATTCTGTTTTTTGTACCTAACTTGCCCCTGGTCTGTTTTGATCCTGATCTCCTGTTACTGACCTTGGCTTGCGTTCTGACTCCATCCTCTGCCTGCTGTTTTTATAATTCTACTGCCCGTCTGACATCAACCCCGGCCTGGCTTCTAACTCTGCACCTGTCTTCCAAACTGTTACTTCGTAGGCAGTCTATTTTCTCCACTGGTGCTTAAGCTGAGTGGTACCACAGCCTGGAGAGGAACTTAAAGGGGAACATAGTGTCTCAGTGGTTTCCTGGGTCAATGGAGCAGTGTCCTGCTTGGCTATGCTGCAGCCACGTGACCCTTAGTCGGCATCTTGGGTCATCTGGGTCTATATAAGTCCCTGCCGCTGGCTTTTTGGCACAGACTTTTCAAGTGGCTAGTATAGGGAGAGAAACCCCACTTGCTAGGGAAAGTAACTAGTGGTAGGGAAAGGTTCCAGATAAGAAGGGACAGGCTAGGGACTTGCTAACCTAGAAAGATGTCTACCCACTAGGGACTGCACTGGTCCCTCCGCAGTAGTTGCTGTCAGAATCTCTCCTCAGCTACATCATTGTCTGCACTGAACTGTGCATTTTTTCCCCAAGTGGCGCTCTTCACTGGGGTGTTTGTACATTGACAATCTGCTCAACACAAGCTTCTAGTTTCACTTCAACTGGCGTATGTTCACTGCACCTCAGCACGCTGCACCTCCCCACATGCTGACTAGTTGCTGATGACTCATTTTGGCTAAAGCTTTGATTCTTGCATCTGAGAGTTCCTGTGCTCCATCTGTGTGACAGCGATCTTCACAAGTGCCAGTCCAGTATCAACAACATCTCAGTGGTATCCAGACTGTCATCTGCCCACAGGCACCCATTTCAATCCCTGTCCTGCTACACCCAGTCACCAGTTCCAGGGAGTATTGGACAGGAGGTTTTAAGGGAAGCCCTCTCATCAGCTTGGCCTCCACCAGATACATGACAAAAGTTAAAGTGGTTCTAAAGGCTCAATGTTTTTTACCTACATGTATTCTATGCATGAAGATAAAAAACCTTCTCTGTGACGTAGCCCCCTTATCCCCCCTAATACTTATGAGTCCGATGTTTCTCCAGCGATGTGCATGAGAGCCTCGGCTCATCGGGGACTCTCCTCATTGGCTGAGACAACAGAGGGAGGCATTGGCTCCCACTGCTGTCAATCACAGTCAGTGAGCCAATGATGAGAGAGAGGGGTGGGGCCAAGCCGTGGCACTTTTTGTAAATGGACATGCAGAGCGGCACGGAAAAGAGCATGCTTGGGTGCCCCCATTGCAAGGTGCTTGCACTGTGGGCAGGAGGGAGGGACTAAGAGCGCCGACAAGAGATCCAAGAAGAGGAGGATCGGGGCTGCTCAATGCAAAACCACTGCACAGAGCAGGTGGGTATGACATGTTTGTTATTAAAAAAAAAAAGAAAGCCTTTACATTTCATACAATCTCCATAATTCTTGTTGTACTAAACATATCTTAATGCTTACACACCTAAGTTACAAGGTCCAGAATGTGAATAAGACAAATTTGACTTGGAAAATCAGTATATGCATAAGATCTATATCGCGTTTGGTGTCTAACAAATTGTAATTTCGTGTTAATAAATAATATGTTGGTTGTCGGATTGTGAAACCTTGCCAGATGGTTATATAGATGTATTTACAATATTTGGAAATTAAGAACATTTTGTGATGCCATTCTGTAACACCCAATAGGGTGAATAGAAAACACGACTGTCCCCACAGCTCTGGGCTCCCATCTTACCATAGAAACTTAGAAGGAGTACTAAGAGTCATTTATGGGGGTCAATGACTCTGATATTTAGGATTGGACAAGATTCTGGACAGAACTAAAGACCATGTGAACATTACTGAAGTATTTTTTCACTTGTAAACCTTGTTGCTTATGTTTGTTTTTCTAACATATTTTCTATAAATAATTTCTTCGCCTTGATTTTTCATTTTCATTAAAACAATGTTTAAAAATCATAAATCTGGACCACTGAATGTTCTAATTAGAAATCAACCACTTCAGCTCTGGAAGGATTTACCCCCTTTATGACCAGGCGATATGGTACTGCGCCGCTTTAACTGACAATTGCGCGGTCGTGCGACGTTGTACCCAAACAAAATTTGCGTCCTTTTTTTCCCACAAATAGAGCTTTCTTTTGGTGGTATTTGATCACCACTGCGTCATTTCTGATCACCGCTATAAACAAAAGAAGAGTGATAATTTTACAAAAAAACACAAATTACTTACTTTTTGCATATTTTTGGTAAAAAAAAATTGCAATCGGCATTTTTTGATTGGTTAGCGCAAAAGTTGCCGCGTTTACGGATGATGAGAATTAATTTATGTATTTGGGTTTTTTTAATTTTTTACTAGTAATGGTGGCAATCTGTGATTTTTAGCAGTACTGCGATATTTCGGCAGACCGGTCGGACCATTTTGACACTTTTTTGGGACCATTGGCAGTTATACAGCGATCAGTGCTATAAAAATGCACTGATTACTGTGTAAATGTAATTGGCAGTGAAGGGGTTAACCTACAGGGGGCGCTCTAAGGGTTAACTGTGTTCCCTCAGTGTGTTCTAACTTTATGTGGGCTGGGTTGGCAGGGGGAGGGGAGTGCTCACGGCTTCCATATACTGGAAGCCTGTGATCACAGCCCTTCCCCCTCTCTCAGAACGGAGATCCGTGTTTACTTACACGGACCTCCGTTCTTTCACTGCGGGGGGCCATCGCGGGTAGCCAGCGGCAATTGAGTCCGCCCTATCCGCTCCCTGGTCCCCCGGAACACAATGAGCGCATGGGCGTGCTTCTGGCAGCGCTCACGCTCATAGTGCAGGATCTCGCAGCCGTCGTCACATGACGGCGGTTTGCTATATCCAGCCACTTTGTCACCATCAGACGCTGGTCGGCAAGTGGTTAATTTAGGCCAATATGTATTCTGCTACATATTTTTGATAAAAAAAATCCCAAATGGTTTGCGTAATAATTAGAGCGTCTACAAACTATGGGATATATTTATGGATTTTTTTTTATTTATTTATTATTTTTTACTAGTAATGGCGGCGGTCAGTGATTTTTAGCTGGACTGCCATGGACAAATCTGACACTGACACTTTTTGGGGACCAGTGACACCAATACAGTGATCAGTGCTAAAAAAATGCACTGTCACTGCACTAATGACACTGGCAGAGGAGGGGTTAACATCAGGGGCAATCAAAGGGTTAACTGTGTTCCCTGGGAGTGCTTGCTAACTGTATGGGGGATGCTTTGACTGGGGGAAGACAAATATCTGTGTTCCTGCTTAGCAGAAACACAAGATCTCCATCTTCCCCTCTGACAAAACGGTGATCTGCCTTGTTTACATAGGCAGACCGTCGTTCTGCCTCTCCCAGTAATGATCACTGGGTGCCTGGCGAACATCGGACCCGCTGATTGGCTCCCGTTGTGTCCATTCGCAGCAGGAGCAGTTCGCCAATGGCTGTGTACGTGATTTTGCGCTGAAGGGCCATCCTTAGGGTTGCGAAAAAGTGGTAACCCTAGCCATCCTGCGGCAGTAAATGTACGCGGGGTGGTCCTGAAGTGGTTAAAGAACTTTGTCTCTGTGAAGAAGCTACAGAAGTGTAAACTCTGCTACATTCCTGTCCGGATGAGGCAGCAAGTGATGCACACATTGTTTTAAATGTCAGAATTTCTTCAACAGATTCTATAAAGGGTGCATTTTTCTGTTAAAACACACTGGGGATGATTTACTAAAACCGGAGAGTCCAAAATCTGGTGCAACTTTGCATGGTAGCCAATCAGCTTCTAATTTCATCTGGTTCAATTAAGCTTTGACAATAAAACCTGTAAGCTGACTGGTTTCTATGCAGAGCTGCACCAGATTTTGCACTTTAATAAACCAACCCCATAGTGTTGGCTACCACGTATGTGCAAAGGGTTAACGATTCATTTGACCTGGCTCAGTCATAATCACTCTCAGTCTACCAGTGCTTAGGTTGTCCTGCAAACTGGAAAATTTCTTCATGGGGTGAGGCTGAGAACATAATAATCAAATACTGTGGGCAGTAAAGTGATCTGACAGTGGAACTATCACAGTAGGAATTGTCTATCTGTTCAACATTCATACCATCTCTCCATTGCTATTAATGACCACCAGATGGGCCTTCATGTCCTCACAGGCTTTCTTGGAGTCGTTCCATGTTTGTACGTCTGAAGACACATAGTAACAGCGGATTCCATACCGTCTCCATCCCTCACTGCATAATGGATTAGAAGACCCTGAGGGAGCAAGAAAGAGGATTATGAGGGCCACGCTGAATTGTCAGGGTTATGGCCCGACAGTTCAGCCAAGACAGTCAAATTTTAATAAAAGGAAATCACACATAAAAGGCATCACATCCCTGAGTCAGACCCTGGATTCTTATACACTATATTATCAAAAGTATTGGGATGCCTGCCTTTACACGCACATGAACTTAAATGGCATAGCAATCTTAGTCCGTAGGGTTCTATATTGAGTTGGCCCATCCTTTGCAGCTATAACAACTTCAACTGTTCTGGGAAGGCTGTCCACAAGGTTTAGGAGTGTCTATGGGAATGTTTGACCATTCTTCCAGAAGAGCATTTGTGAGGTCAGACACTGATGTTGGATGAGAAGGCCTGGCTCGCAGTCTCCACTCTAATTCATCCCAAAGGTGTTCTATCGGGGTGAGGTCAGGATTCTGTGCAGGCCAGTCAAGTTCCTCCACTCCAAATTCACTCATCCATGTCTTTATGAACCTTGCTTTGTGCAGTGGTGCGCAGTCATGTTGGAACAGGAAGGAGACATCCCCAAGCTGTTCCTACAAAGTTGGGAGCATGAAATTGTCCAAAATGTCTTGGTATGTTGACACCTTAAGAGTTCCCTTCACTGGAACTAAGGGGGCAAACCCAACCTCTGAAAAACAACCCCACACCATAATCCCCCCTCCACCAAATGATTTGGAACAGTGCACAAAGCAAGGTCCATAAAGACATGGATGAGCGAGTTTGGGGTGGAGGAACTTGACTGGCCTGCACGGAGTCCTGACTTCAACCCGATAGAACACCTTTGGGATGAATTAGAGTGGAGACTGTGGGCCTCACAAATACTCTTCTGGAAGAATGGTCAAACATTCCCATAGACACAGTCCTGAAGCATGTGGACAGCCTTCCCAGAGGAGTTGAAGCTGTTATAGCTGCAAAGGGTGGGCCAACTCAATATTGAACCATACGGACTAAGATTGGGATGCCATTAAAGTTTATGCGCATGTCCCAATACTTTTGGTAATATAGTGTATGTCTTGGAAAATTCAACAATGAGATCCTCCCTGCCATAAATCTTAGCTATGTTCCTACATACCCAGGAGTTTTATGTCTCCACCCAATTTTGTGTGTCACAGCTTTTCTTACATTCTCCATTATACAAAATCCAAATGCTAGGATACAATCAAAATAGGCACCGCAGGCAGACTTAATAACTCAGAACAGGGATAATTGGACCCCCTATAATGGGCACTGGAGGACTACAGATTGAGAAACTAAGCACAGGGATGGAGAGAACTTCTCATAACGGACACAGTAAGTGTATAGATCTGGCATCTGGCAATTAAATGCAGCCATGGTGGGAACTCCTCATAATAGGCCAAGCAGTTACCCAGACTCGGGAACTCAAAAAAGGATGTTGGAAATCCCTATAATGGGCACAGAAGGTGTACAGACATGGTAATCTTGGCAGACCTGCCAGGGGTGGTGGAAACTCCTCTTTTTGGGCACAATGGGTGTGCATATCCAGGAAATCAGTACAGAAAAATAGGTAACCTCATAATGGGAACAGCTAATGTACAGACCGGGGAACTTCTATTGGGCACCACTGGTGTTTAGAGCTGAGAACTCAGCACAGGTGAGAACTCCATATAATGGGAGCATCAAGTGTAGGGCCGAACGACCCCCTGTTCGGTTCCCACCAGAACTTTTGAACACCATGAAATTTCGGAACCAAATACTTAACCCGATGAAAGTCTATGGGACCCAAACTGTAAAAATCAAAAGTGCCTATGTTGAAGGCTTATATGCAAGTAATTGGGCATACAATGGTTATGGGGGTCTGGTACTGCCCCGGGGGGACATGTATCAATGAAAAAAAAGTTTGCAAATGAACAGTGGTTTATTGATGCTTAAAGTGAAAGTATAAAAATGAAAAAAAAAAAGTTTAATGTTGTATCTGGGGGTCCCCTTAATCTACCTGTAAAGTGGCACATCTTTACTGTGGATAGAAGCTGCTGCAGCAATAATTGCATTTATAAAGCCAAAAAAATGACATTTCCAAGCAAGCTTTCTTTATTTTGTAAGCAACAGCATGGGGAGTCAGTTTGTATGAGGTGGCCACAATGTAGTGCACTGGGAACAAGATTAGAGATTTTTTGGATAAATTCTAATGTCTCTTCCACAGACTTTGGATAGAAGTAACAGGTGAGGAAAAATTGGTCTTTGGGTGTCGGTGGCACCTTCACACTAATCCTATAAGAGGTACTCTTGATGAAAGCAAGAATTGGCCTTGCTGTCAAAAATTGCAATAATATAAACCTGTCAAACAGGTGTGGAAAATTGGTCTTTGGGTGTTAATTGTGCCCATGAAACCTACACTAAAAACATTCTTTCAGATTAAATCAACACCCACAACACTAGGCAGCCTAGAAGTCCTGCAGAGATTCCACATCCCAAAAACACTTAATCAGCAGTATCAGGGGCTTCATAGCCGCTGGTAATCCAGGACTGATTAATTTGATAAATGTCAGATGGTGCACGGAGTCTGTGGACAAACGCGTTCTATTATCCATGACCCAGTAAGCCAGTGGATCATCAGCTGGAAAGCTCTCCATCTCTGTTTTTCCCCCTAGATAATCGTCCACCATGTGATGCAGACGCAGCCGGCCTGAGCCTGTTGTTGTGCCATACTCACACAGGTACTGGTTGACGACCCTCTGCTGCATGTGCAGCCGCTGCAGCATTGCCAAAGTCGAGTTCCACCTGGTGGGCATGTCACAAATCAGGTGGTATATGGGCATATGAATTCCCGCTTAATTTAAGCCAACCGAGCACTGGCTGTGTATGACTGCCTGAAATGGCTACAGACTCTTCTGGCATGATTTAGCAGATCTTCTAACCCTGGGCACCTATTTATGAAATGCTGCAGCGCCAAATTGAGGACATGTGTCAGGCATGGCACATATGTCAACTTTGCCTGTCTAAGGGCGGACAGGAGGTTTGTGCCATTATCGCAACCTTTTCCTAGTTCAAGCTGGCATGGCGTGAACCACGTCTGCGCCTGCCCCTGCAGAGCTGCAAGAATCTCTGCTCTGGTGTGGTTCCTGTCCCCTAGACACACCAGGTGAAGCACTGCATGGCACCTTTTAGCCTGACTCATTGAATAGCCCCTTGAATGCTTAGGGTGTACTTGTGGTTCATAGGACAATGCAGCAGAGGAAAGCATGGAGGAGAAGGAGGTGTAGGGGTAGAGATAATAAATCTGGCATCATCACGACTAGCTGTATGGAGACAAGGGGGCATAACAAGCTGCAGCAATGAGCCCTGTCCTGCATCCTTCTGAGTTGCAAGCAGAGTTAGCCAGTGTGCTGTAAACAAAATATATCGTCCATGCTTGCTGGACCACTTGTCAGCAGTAATGTGGACTTTGTGGCTGACTGCCTTGCCCAACAATGCCACAACATTGCCTTCCATGTGATGGTACAGAGCTGGAATGGCCTTATATTAAGAGAAATAACGACTGCGAACCTGCCATTGTGGTACAGCACATTCTGCAAATTAATGGAAGGGGGCAGAATACACCAGCTGGAAAGGCAGAAGTTGTAGAGCCAGCAGCTTTGACAAGCTTGCCTTTAGATGTTGAGCATGTGGGTGGCAGTGACTGTATTTTTTTTCACTGCAGCAGTTTAAGCAGAGAAATTTGCCGGCTATAGTCTACAGCTGGTGGTGTGATGCTGGCAGATGTGCTGCAAGGACCTGGGATACCCTGTGCTATACCATCATCCCTGTCAGTGTAGCCTACTGAGAGGTCATGAGGTATAGTGGGGGCCGACTGAGGTGAGTAAGGAGGAGGGAAAGATTTGCGCCTCTTTTGGGTGGCTTTCAGGTGCTCTTGCCAATGGGCTGAGTGGTGGGGGGTTAAATGCCTTGTCAAGCATGTGGTACCCAAATGGCTGGTACTGGAATATACAGCTTTAAACTTACAGTAACACCCAGATAGCTGAGCTGTGGGAAGGGGGCTGGGAGATAACATCTCCACAATGTGATGGAAAAGGGTGGCTGCTCTCTACTCTTCCATGATGGCTGCCTCATTGCAGTGTTGCCTCACCCTCACTTTCCACCTCTGCTCTATCTGGCACCCAAGTCGCGTCAGTGACCTCATCATCATTATCCCCTCCATCCTCATTACCAATGGAGACAACTTGGCAATATGGCAATATGCTGCGGCTGGGAGAACATGACTACCAATTTGTGTACCAGTGTTCTCCCCTCTCTGTAGGCTCATGTTCCTGCCTTCCTTAACATCAGAACCAACATCTGAATCAAGCTATACTATGCTATACTGTGCTATTGTGCTTCAATTGTCAGTGTAGAATATTAGTTTAGTGTCAGTCTAGGGATAGTGTGAGTGTAGTTGGGAAGAATTACCCCCTTACAGATAGCTAAAAAGATCAATGATATCATTGGGAATTTATCTGAGAGGTAGAAATTGACCATTGCTCAAGGAACCCCTAGCAACCTCTGGAGGAACCCTAGGGTTCCACGGAACCCTGGTTGAGAAACCCTGCATTAGTGTATAGCTAGAGTAGTTCAGATAGTGTCAGTGTAGTGACGGTTGAACACTGTATATTTGATTGTGTTACTGCAAGTTTAACGCCATTTACTTCTGTGTGTGTTACTGCCAGTTGAACGCCATTTACTTCTGTGTGCGTTACTGCCAGTTGAACGCCATTTACTTCTGTGTGCGTAACTGCTAGTTTAATGCCATATAGTTCTGTGTGTGTTACTGCCAGTTTAACACCATATAGTTTTGTGCGTTACTGCCAGTTTAACGCCATATAGTTTTGTGTGCGTTACTGCCAGTTTAACGCCATATAGTTCTGTGCGTTACTGCCAGTTTAATGCCATATAGTTCTGTGTGCATTACTGCCAGTTTAACGTCATATAATTTTGTGCGTTACTGCAAGTTCAACACCATATAGAACTGTATCAATAAGCAGCGTGAAACGTTAATGCAAATTCAAAAGGTGAATGAAACAATTGTTGTGAAACAATTAATAGGTTTAAAATTAGGGGGCCGCTGTACTCAGGTACAAATACCTGCTTAACTATAGAACTGTATGAATAAGCAGCACCACCCTATCAATGTGACACTAGACCATAAATCTCTAATAATATCACAAACCAGAAAAAAAGTCCATAAATGAATATTGTGCATTGTCGTGCAATCAAAGTCTATGAGTGTCCTTTATACATAACGAAAGTGACAATGTGCTTCAAAGTGCTCTTCAGTGCTCCACACAAACTCTGACTGAACTATCCCTAGATTCACACTAATGTAAAGATGAATGGTGGTCACTACACTGACACTGACTGAACAATCCCTAGATTTACATTAAACTGATGTTCTACACTGACAATAGAATCACAATCGCACACTATAGCACACTAACTGTCTAAAAGCACTGAACAGAGCTCTGTTCTATCTCTCTCCATGCCGATAGCACACTAAAAATGACTGTTATGGAAAGAATACTTTTATAGTGTGGGACAGGACTAAGAGCATTGAGCCATTGAGGAGGGGCAGTGGGAAGAGGCACTGGAGGCAGTTACAAAGTGCTCCCTGAATGTGGCGCAGAGGCTTTCCCAATTGTATTTACTCCTAAGGGTTTACTACACACCGGCCAGGCTGGTGAGCATGGGGGTGCGGGATGACCCGACATGCACTAGATGCCGTAGGGATCATGGGGATCTGATACATCTAATGTGGAGGTGTCCCAAGTTACACATTTACTGGAGGGGGGTGTTGGGCACGTTGAATAATGCTTTTCAGATTAACCTACCAGAAGACCCAAAAGTAGGCCTACTGGGTATCTTAGAGGCAGACTTCGTAGAAGAGGCCCACAAGTCAGGGGTGGAGAGAGCACTCTTTCAGGCAAGAAAAATGATACTACAACACTGGAAATCTGAGAATCCTCCTAAAGTGAAAGAGTGGGTAGTTCAAGTGAATCACACCATTAGGTTCGAAAAAGTAATTTACCAACACAGAGGGAGTATGGCTAAATTCGAGAAAATATGGTCACCATGGCTAGCGGTGCCAGGCCTGGCACCGGTAGAGCTGGTCGGGGACAGACTGTTCATATAAACTGGCATGGACCACAGAAATTTAACGTTGATAGGAATGGAAGATTTATGCCAAATGTATGTATAATAGAATGGAGACAATGGTAATGTAATGTACTGGAATGATGCAAGGCTAAATGGATATGTGCTGTGTATGCAAAGCTGCTCAATAAAGTTTGTTTTGAGATAAAAAAAAAGAGCATTGAGCCATGATTGGATAGAGTCATCATGGCAACGTGCCTTGTGCCCTGATTGGGCAAAGCTTTCATTGCTTCAGCCAATCAGGAGCACAGTGCATTAAAAGCCCTGATTGGCTGAAGCAATGAAAGCTTTGCCCAATCAGGGCACAAGGCACGCTGCCATGACGACTCTATCCAATCATGGCTCAGTGCACTGTGGTCATTCAGCGGGCCGAACAAACAGTCGAATGTCCCGATAATTCAGGTATTCTGCGAATGTGCTCGGGCCGAACTGTTCGCCCATCCCTAATCAAGTGTACAGACCCAGGAACTTAGCACAGGGATGGTTGCAGCCCCTCATGGTGGGCACAGCAGGTATTCCAAGTGTAGAACTCAATAAGAGATTGGAGAGATGTCAGAGGGTTTGTTTCTGTGTAATGTGGTTGACCCTTGAAGAATTTTTGGATGAAATAATTTAGGATAAACTTACTTTTCATTTTCTGGACCTCTTCTGCCACTTTCCCCAACAACTCTGTAATCCACTGAATGTCGCTGGAAGAAGAAGCTGAAATACACAGAAGAGGAAGAGGTAAGAGCTTCCTTTATACCAGAGGTCTCCAAGCAAAAAAAAAAACTTATTGTAAAGCAGAAAGTAAAAAATATTGTTTTTTCCCCCCAAAAATAAAAAGAAACAGCGGTGATCAAAACCACCAAAAGAAAGCTATAATTTTGTAAAAAAAAAAAAATAGATATAAATTTCATTTGGGTACAGTGTTGCATGACCGCGCAATCGCCAGTTAGAATAGCGCAGTGCTGAATAGCAAAAAAATGCCACAGTCATGAAAGGGGTAAAACCTTCTGGAGCTGAAGTGGTTAAGGATATGCCGCTTGCCGAGCAGATGCCAATAATTTATTACTCCTGATTGACTAATTACTGTGTTAAAGTGGAGTTCCACCCACATTTACAACTCCTCACCATACACTTCTATAGAGGGCATTGAAAACGAATTGGCATTTTTTTTTTTTTTTCAATCACTTACTTTGAGGATTTTAAATTCTTTCTTTCAGTCCCTGCTACTCGAACGCGGCCCGCAGGGTCATTTCCAGTTTGCAATGTCTTCTGGGAGATGTGTGTCATCAATCCCAGGAGACAATAGGGCATTTCCCAGCTACAGCATCGAGTTACTTGCAAACAGGAAATGACGCGATGTGAGGGAGGGAGGAACCCGGCACCATCTTTAAAAAGGGCAAACAAACCTTTATTGTCAAGATTGTCAGTGGATGCAGCATTGCTGATTCCATTTGCAGAGCTGATCATCTCAGCTCTGTTTGTAGAGCCTGGGGGACAGCACAAGAGAACTATGACAAGGGGCAATTATGACAGGGGCAGTACAATGGGGGCAATTATGACAGGGGCAGTAAGACAGGGGCAATTATGACAGGGGCAGTATGACGGGGCAGTTATGACGGGTCAATTATGACAGGGGCAATTATGACAGGGGCAGTATGACAGGGGCAGTTACGA
>BLSH010049701.1:0-14711 GCA_018402905.1 Glandirana rugosa
GGGTTCCGTCCGGACCCGGACCCGGACTTTGTCCCGAAGTTCGGACGGACCAGCAGAACCCGAACGTCCAGGTGTTCGCTCAACTCTAGTGCTGACGACAAGACACGAGTTGTTTGCACGCTGTGCAATGAGAGGCTGAAGCGAGGTATAAATGTTCTAAACCTGAGCACAACCTGCATGACCAGGCATCTACATGCAAAGCACGAGCTGCAGTGGAATAAGCACCTCAAAATCCAAGAAAGGTTTCGGGCTCCTCCTGCTTTCTCTTCTGCTGCTGCCTCAGCCTCTTCCTCCACCTCTACAGTACCAGTGTCACCGGCCACCCAGTAAACAGACGATGTGACAGCAACGCCACCATGTCCGCCACCGTTCCCAAGCATTTCCACACGGTCCCATGGAAGCTTACAGCTGTCCATCTCACAAACACTGGAGAAAGAGGAAGTACCCCTCCACCCACCCGCGATCCCTGGCCCTGAATGCCAGCCTTTCAAAAATCCTGGCCTTTGAAATGCTGTCATTCTGTCTGGTGGATACGGACAGTTTTAAAAACCTGATGGCGGTGGCTGTCACACAGTACGTGGTTCCCAGCTGCCACTACTTTTCCAGGCGAGCCATCCCTTCCCTGCACAAACAAATTGGGGACGAGATCAAGTGTGCACTGCGCAACGCCATCTGTAGTAAGGTCCACATAACCACTGATACATAGACCAGTAAGCACAGGCAGGGACGCTATATCTCGCTAATTGCACACTGGGCAAATGTAGTGGCGGGTGGGCCTGAGGCAGATAGCAAATTGGCGCATGTCCTTCCACCACCGAGGATTGCAGGGCATTTCTCTTTGTCTCCTGTTGCCTGCTCCTCCTACTGCACTTCCTCCTCCTCCTCTACCACCTCCGTAACACCTTCACCACCAACTTCAGCACATCCAGGGTGAAACGCCAGCAGGCTGTTTTAAAACTGATATGTTTGGGGATAAATCCCACACTGCGCAGCCGCTGTGGATGGGCATTGAACAACAGACCGATGAGTGGTTGTTGCCACTGAGCCTCAAGCCCGGCCTGGTGGTGCGATAACGGGCGAAATCTTGTAGCAGCTCTGGGCCTAGCCGGTTTGACGCACATTCCTTGCCTAGCGCATGTGCTGAATTTGATGGTGCAGAAATTTCTAAAAAACTTCCCGGATATGTCAGAGCTGCTGCAGAAAGTGCGGGCCGCCTGTGCGCGCTTTCGGCGTTCTCACCCTGCTGCTGCTTGCCTGCTCGCCTGTCTGTGCTGCAGCAGAACTTCGGCCTTCCTGCTCACTGCCTCCTATGCGACGTGCCCACAAGGTGAAACTCCACCTTGCACATGCTGGAGAGACTGTGCGAGCAGCAGCAGGCAATAGTGGAGTTTCAGCTGCAGCACGCCCGGGTCAGTCGCTCTGTGGATCAGCACCACCTCACCACCAATGAGTGGGCCTCCATGCTAGACCTGCGTACCATATTGCGGTGTTTCGAATAATCCACCAACATGGCCAGTGCCAATGACGCTGTTCTCAGCGTTACTATGCCACTTCTATGTGTCCTTGAAAAAACACTTTGGGTGATGATGGAAGAGGATGTGTCACAGGAGGAAGAGGAGGAGGAAGAGGGGTCATTTCCACGGTTATCAGGCCAGTCATTGACAAGTGGCTCGGAGGGTGCGTTCCTGGCACCAGCATAGGCCAGGTAAAAAATTTTCAAGCCAGGGCACAGTTCTGGAGGATGAGGAGGACGAGGAAGATGATGATGAGGAGGAGGAGGAACCATGTTCATAGCAGGGTGGCACCCAACGCAGCTCGTGGGCATCACTGGAGCGTGGCAGGGGGTATACGGAGGACACAGATGATACACCTCCCACAGAGGACAGCTTGTCTTTGCCTCTGGGCAGCCTGGCACACATGAGCGACTACATGCTGCAGTGCCTGCTCAACGACAGCCGAGTTGCCCACATTGTAACTTGTGCTGATTACTGGGTGGCCACCCTGCTGGATCCCCGTTACAAGGACAACGTGCCGTCCTTAATTCCCTCACTGGAGCATGATCAGAAGGTGCGCGACTACTAGCGCACGCTGGTAGACGCGCTGCTGAGGGCATTCCCAAATGACACAGGGGGCTCAGTGGAAGCACAAGGCGGAGGAGAAGGAAGAGGTCACCAACGCAGCTGTGGCACAGCCAGCACCTCAGAAGGCAGGGTTAGCATGGCCAAAATGTGGAAAAGCTTTGTCAGCAGGAAGCCACAACAAACAGCACCACCAGCTGATAGACAACCTCTTAGCAGGAGGCAGCATTTCAGCAACATGGTGAAACAGTTTGTGTGCACACGCCTACACGTACTGACTGATGGGTCTGCCCCATTCAACTTCTGGGTCTCCAAATTGGGCACATGGCCTGAGCTTGCCCTTTATGCCTTGGAGGTGCTGGCCTACCCTGCAGCCAATGTAATGTCTGAACGTGTGTTTAGCATGGCAGGGGGCGTTATCACAGACAAGCACAGCCGCCTGTGCACAGCCAACGTGGACAAGCTAACGTTTATTAAAATGAACCAGGCATGGATCCCACAAGACTTGTCTGTACCTTGTGCAGAATAGACATTTAGACCGGCCTCACACAGCCATTGGTATACTTGTTTTTTTTAATATGTCTCAATATTTTGGGGGCCTACCTCAATTAGAAAAAAATAAACAAACAAAAAACAGTGTTGGCTACCTCCTCCTCCTCCAACACCACTTCCACCTACACTGCCACGGTCACGGCCTAGTCAACCTCTAGGCTCCTACTCCACATCCACCTCCTCCTCCCATTTTAATTTTTTTATGTGATTTTAAGTTATTTCCCTATCCACATTTGTTTGCAAGGCACTTGTCCTACTCTTGCCCCCATTTTGCTTTCTTTTGCAGCCCTTTAGCCCTTTCCAGGACTTTTTTACAGCCATTTTTGTGCCCAAAAGTTTGGGTCCCCATTGACTTCAATGGGGTCCGGGGTCAAGTTCGGGTCAAGTTTGGTACTGAACCCAAACTTTTCCACGAAGTTCGGCCAAACCAGACGAACCCGAACATCCAGGTGTCCGCTCAACTCTACCTATCACCAGCCTATCAGAGTACCCGTCACCAGCCCATCAGAGTACCCAAGTACCTATCTGCAGCCAATCAGATTACCTGAGTACCTGTCACCAGCCCATCAAATTATCCGAGTACCTGTCTCCAACCCATCAGAGTACCCGAGTACCTATCTGCAGCCCATCAGAGTACCTCAGTCATACATCTATTTCCCAAAGACAACCTCTGGACTTAACGCTGAGCACGCTCACTCAACTTCTTTAGTCGACCATGGCGAGCCGCTGTATGGTCTTGGCCACCATGCTGCAGATCAGTTTCAGGGTCTTGGCAATATTCTTATAGCCTAGGCCATCTCTATGTAAAGTAGGAATTCTTTTTTTCAAACCCTTATAGAGTTCTTTGCCATGAGGTGTCATGTTGAACTTCCAGTGACCAGTATGAGAGAGCGTGAGAGCGATAACACCAAATTTAAAACACCTGCTCCCCATTTACACCTGAGACCTTGTAACACTAATGAGTCACATGACATCGGGGAGTGAAAATGGCTAATTGGGCCCAATTTGGACATTTTCACATAGGGGTTTACTCACTTTTGTTGTCAGCAGTTTAGACATTAATGGGTGTGTGTTGAGTTATTTTGAGGGGACAGCAAATTTACACTGTTATACAAGCTGTACACTCACTACTTTGCATTGTAGCAAAGTGTAATTTCTTCAGTTTTGTCACATGAAAAGGTATAATAAAATATTTACAAAATTGTGAGGGGTGTACTCACTTTTGTGAGATACTGTACATGCTATGTGTTAGAAATATCTTATACATTGACCACTTTGTGTAAAAATTAAAAGGTTTTCATTTTCTTTCCACGTTTTTTTCAAAGACTTGTGGAAAAAAATGAACCATTAAAAAGACTCACAATCCCTCATAGAATATACAGTGGGGTGTTTTCTTTCCAAAATGGGGTAATTTTGTGGGTAATTCCATTGTCCTGGTGCACCAAGGCCTTATTAGAAATTAGATGTTTAATTTATGCTCCTAGAAAGCCTGATGGTACTCCCTACATGTTGGACCTCTCTATGTGGCCAGGCTGTGAAAAAGTCGCACACATGTGGTATCGCTATACTCAGCAGGAGTAGCAGAATGTATTTTTGGGTGTAATTGGTACATAAAAGTATGCATATGATGTGTGTGAGAAATAACTTGTTGTTATGACAACTTTGTGTAAAAAAAAAAAAAATATATAATTTCTTAATTTTCTTAATTCCCAAGAATTTTCCCAAGAATTGTGGGAAAAAAGACAACTTCAAAAACAAACCATGCCTCTTACTAAATACCTTGGAATGTCTACTTTTCAAAAAGGGGTCATTTGGGGTGTATTTGTACTGTCATGACATTTCATGGCCTCAAGAAATAAGAAAGCCCGTCAGTGCATCAGGTGTGATCAATTTTGAATGATTGGTACCATAGCTTGTAGACTCTATACATTTCACGCAGACCAAATAATATACACTAATTTGGGTTATGTTTACCAAAGATATGTAGCAGTATAAATTTTGGCCCAAATTTATGAACAAAAATGACTTATTTGCAAAATCTTATCGTAGAAACTAAAAAAAAGTTGTTGTTTTTTTCAAAATGTTTGCTCTTTTTTCACTTACGTGGCAAAAAATAAAAAATCCAGAGGTCATTAAATACCTACAAAAGGTTGTTTGTGTGAAAAAAATGATTAACATTTTGTTTTAGAACAGTGTTGCATGACTGAGTAATTGGCATTCAAAGTGTGAGAGCACTGAAAACTGAAAATTGGTCTGGGCAGGAAGGGGGTATAAGTGTCCTGTATTGAAGTGGTTAAAAGGAACAAAACTACTGCTGTGCACCCTTTCAAAAATACCCTTGCTCTGGAATCTTTGTGTCATGGGTGCAACCTTGTGTATGCTTACTTTAAATCAAGATCTATGCAAACAATTAAGCAATGATTTAAAACATTAATTTATAAAATTAAAAATTAGTAAAAGCATTATCATTTCACCTTAACCACTTGCCGACTGCCCGCCGTAGCTTGACGGCGGCAAAGCGGTTCATTATTGCGAAACGGCGTCATCTGACGGCGGCCACGAGAACAAGTATTGTGAATGCGCGCTGCCGGAGGCGCGCTTGCGCACTCACTGTGTTCCGGGAGGGCCAAGGAGTGGGTAGGGTGTACTCTATCTCCGCTGGCTACCCGCAATGGCTCCCCCGCAGTGAGAGAACGGAGGTCCGTGTATGTAAACACAGATCTCTGTTCTGACAGAGGAGGAAGGGATGTGATCACAGGCTTCCTATATATTAAAGTCATGATCACTCCCCTCCCCCTGCCAGCCCAGCCCCCATACAGTTAGAACACACTGAGGGAACACAGTTAACTCTTAGAGCGCCCCCTCCAGGTAAACCCCTTCACTGCCAATGACATTTACACAGTAATCAGTGCATTTTCATAGCACTGATCGTTGTATAAATGCCAATGGTCCCAAAAAAGTGTCAAATGGTCTGACATGTCCTCGAAATATCACAGTACCACTAAAAATCGCAGATCGCCACCATTACTAGTAAAATGTAAAAAAAAAAAAAAACCCATAAATGAATTCTCATCATTCGTAAACGCAGTAACTTTTGCGCAAACCAATCAATAAATGCCGATTGTGATTTTTTTTTTTTTTACCAAAAATATGAGGAAGAATATAAATCAGCCAAAAATGTTTTTTTTATATTTTTTTTTATTTGTATTTAAGCAAAAAGTAAGAAATATTGTTTTTTTTTCAAAATTGTCGCTCTTTTTTTGTTTATAGCAGTGACTAGAAATGACGCAGAGGTAATCAAATACCACAAAAAGAAAGCTCTATTTGACAGAAAAAAAGGACGCAAATTTAGTTTGGGTACAACATCACATGGCCGCGCAATTGTCAGTTAAAGGGAGACAGTGCCGAATCGCAAAAAGTGCTCTGATACTAAACTGGGAAATCCTTCCGGGGCTGAAGTGGTTAAAGAGATCTTGTCATCAACAATGGTCTGTGTCTGTATTTTTATTTGGCAATAAAACTGCAACTCTAGTACCATTTAAAATTGTAATAGTTCCTGAGGTGCGCAATACTCACCATGTCTGTGTTTCAACACTCTTTGATGCTTTCCAGCAAAGCTGACCATTTTATTTTTGTATTTTTAAAATATGTTATGCTCTAAATAGCTTGCTGTGTGAGAGAGGCTTAATTTATTAGCTGTGCACCAACAGCATGTCCAAAACCTTATATGCATGGATCCCACTCAAAAAAATGACCCCCTGTGTAAGAGAATAAAATGTTAAAAAAACACATTCTTTTGGGTTTAGGCTAATTGCAGAAAAACAGATTGTATTAAAGAATACATATATTTTAGATATGCATCATTGCCCACCAATGCAAAATTATGTGTATTGTAGAAAGAAGATCTCATAAGGCAACAGAATTTTGCAAATGGACCCTGGAACTTGTAATTAGCTTGCTCGTCTGCCCTCTATTAGCATGTATTATTTTGGAAATAGTGTAAGCTCTTTCATTAGGTTACTGGAGTCCTTGATTAAAGATCTGTTATGATTCTCTTGTGAACTCCTTGGGAAAGCTGCCAATTCTTTCTTTCAAGTACTAGAGCCCTGTGTATGATACACTTTGTAAATTGCTGAGGAAAGCTGGTAATTATATTTTTTTGCACAGAAATCCTGGATCACTGCTCAATTTTGTGAACTTCCTTCAAAAGGTATACATTCTTTATAAAGCTGATCAGGATGTTCATGCTGCTCCGTGCATAGCCCATGGCTCTATTATTTATTGTGTCTGTATGCCAGACCAGTTGCGTGAAATCGTTTACCATACACATGCCCTGTAGACAACATTAATTCCCCACAAAAAAGCCCCTTAAAACACCATAAAGCCACATTTTGGAATGTTTTGAGGTTGAAACATTTGCAAGTGGAATGGGGTTTGGATGTCATTTTCATGAACTGGTAATGGAGCAAATTTTGAATAGTTTGCTTGTCTATTTTTATAATACATTATAATAATGGAAGCAATAGAAATAAATATGTTGTATATCCAAGTGGTGAATCTTCATGCTGAAACCATAGGTAAAAAGGCAGAAATAATTTATTTTGCACTCCAAACTTATAACATGCTTCTACTAATTTTGTTACCTTCATTGCAATAAAGTACAACTTATGCAAAATTTAGGTTCATGTGTATACTTTAGAAATTATTTCAATACAAGCTAAATGTAAGATTCCAAAGAAAAGTTTAGACCACCGCTTAAAAAAATTATAAAAACTGGAAAAAATTAAAAACATTCCAAAGCTTGCAATGAACGTGAACAGCATTGGATATTTTAGGCTTCATACATCACTCAATGCTCACCCTTTACTCACCTTTATTTTTGCTGTTAGTATTGAGGAGGCACTGTACTTCACCAACATTAAGCAAAATATTATAGTGCATGAGTTATGCTTTTGTTGCTACCAGTGTAACTTCTGTTATTGCTTTAGTCGGTTTTTAGGTATTGCAAATGTTCTAAAACAGCTGGACATAATAATCTACTCACCAAAGATCTATCATTTCCTGCTGACAAAGTGTACACATGTATTTTTTGGACTGCCACAAAACTTATATCTATTGTAAACATATGAACAATGAATAATAACATAGGAAGCTTCTAAAATGACATATAAAGTTTCTTCAAATAAAGGTGCCCCAAGACAACAAACATTATTTAATATTGCCATGTGTTTAATAATCGAGTAAGTCACCTATGGGGAATTATGTGAACCTCTAGAATGATTATCTTGGACTTCTAGAATGATTATCTTCAAAAGTACGTAATTAAAGACAGGTTACATAGTTACATAGTTTGTGAGGTTGAAAAAAGATCATCAAGTCCAACCTGTGTATGTGATATTATGTCAATATTATATTGTATATCCCTGTATGTTGTGGTCAATTAGGTGCCTTTGCATTCGTTTTTTGAAATTATCTATGCTCCCTGCTGAAACCACTGATTGTGGAAGAGAATTACACATCCTCGCTGCTATTACTGTAAAGAACCCTCTACGCAGTTTAACCACTTCAATACCAGGCACTTAGAACACTTCCCTACCAGACCAATTTTCAGCTTTCAGTGCTGTTGCGCTTTGAATAACAATTGCGTGGTCATGTGACACTGTACACAAACAAAATGTTTATCATTTTGTTCCCACAAATAGAGCTTTCTTTTGGTGGTATTTGATCACCCCTGCAGTTTTTATTTATTGCGCTACAAATAAAAAAAGACCAACATTTTGGAAAAAAAAAGTTTTCTCTGTTTCTGTCACAAAACTTTGTAAATAAGTACATTTTCTCCATCACTGATGGGCACTGATGAGGCTACACTGACGGGCACCAATGAAGCGGCACTAATGGGCACTGATAATGAGGCACATATATGCAGCACTAATGGGCACTGATAGGCAGCACTGATAAGCAGCACTGATGGGCATGTTATCCTGCTGGACGTCATGTGACACCCAGTCAGGATAACTGAACCACTTCCCGGTCGTCATTCTGCATACTGTGGTAGGGAAGTGGTTAAGGTTAAACCACTTTCTTCTAATTTTAGTCAATGCAGGTATTTGTGTCCAACCAAATCAGGCATGGGTTTGATCTCTGTTGCTATAGAAAAAAAACACAATTTTATTTTTCAATAATTTATAACATATTTCTTTTAAAAAGCAGTATGGTAAAACCGACAGACATAAGATACAACATTTTTTTTACCTATTTCAAGTTTACAGATGACTGCCCAAGTGGTCTACAGCAGTAGTTCTCAACCTCGGTCCTCAAGTACCCCCAACAGGCCATGTTTTGCGAATTTCTCTTAGATAAAATAGCTGTCCAAAATACCAAGCCATTGACTCTGATTTAAAGCACCTGTGCAGGATAAAGGAAAACCTGAAAACATGGCCTGTTGGGGGTACTTGAGGACAGGGTTGAGAACCACTGGTCTACAGTACAAAAAAGATGCTTTAGGCATCCAAGTTGAACTTTTTGTTTAAAAAGTGAACAGCATTTCATTTGGAGATTGCAAACACAACACAAACATTCCTACTGTTAAGTATGGTGAATTATTATTTTTTAAATAATCAACATATCATACTTACCTGCTCTGTACAATGGTTTTGCACAGAGCAGCACTGCACCTCCTTATTTGGGGTCCCCAGCCAGCATCTGGCTCTTCCTCATCTCAGTACCTCTCACTATGGGGGCACATGTGCAGTCTTGGTTCCGAGCCAGGCTGTATGCATCACACTGCGTGGCTCAACCCAGTCATCCTTTCCCTCCACTCATGATTTGACTGACAGCAGAACGAGCCAATGGCTCCCACTGCTCTAAGCCAAGTTTGTGCAAGCAGGGAGAGGGGAAAAACTGCTACAGATGGGCACAGTGCTAGATCAAGTGAGGACTCTGGTAAGTGCTAGGGAGGGGGCACTGCTTTTGTAGGGTTTTTTCTACCTTAATGCAGAGAATGCATTAAGTTAAATAAAACTGTAGCCTTTATAACCACTTTCAGCTTTAATGCAAACTACCCTCTGCAGACTTAATTACTGACCTAATTACAGGACAGCAGTAGATAAGACGCCATCAGGTATATGCAGTTATGAAGCAGCTTGTTCTTATGCCTTAAATAAATATGACATTATCTGCTTAATGTACCTTTTTTTATTATCTCTTCCTAATATAATTGTTCACTGCACATATTGTTAACATTTTTATTAATTTCATTGCATTTTTGAAGGAAAGATTTGCTCATAGTAGGATTATAGTAACGGGAGGTAAACTGTGCCAATGTGTTCAATTGAAATAAATGGGTCCATTATACATTAATTGAAAACTTAATAATAGCACATTGGCTTTTTTAAACACCCCATATGTCTCAGAAATAGAACATTCTTTGCATGCAACAAAAAGGGTCATTGGGTTAAGTAATATGCCCAGTTTGTTCATTTGCCTTACATTATTTCAAAGCACTGCAGATTTTGCAGAAACATCAATCTAATGAAGGGGATTTGAATACAGGTCATGTGTATAGTGAGTACAAATTTTACTCACTTTGCATAGGAAATGATTACCGGTCTCTAGCTAACCTCACACTTTTATGTAGCTACATTATGAATTTATAATTTTCTCAAATATCTTTATAATGCAGTATAAACATGCAGGGCTAATTTTAGAGTTTGTACTGCCATATGCACATGTGAATAGTCATATTCTTTTGTATAAGCCCACTCTATTCTGTTATCAATGTGATAAATTTATTGATTTTTTGAAAATTAGATCTAGTGTATGATACTGCAGGCAGCCCGTCAATTACTGTATATATACAGTACATGTACAGCTGTATTGAATAGTCCATAAGTAAAAGCCTGTAGAGAGTTGGTTACAAAATCTTCTGATTTCTCACAACAGATTCTGATGCCTTCCTCCACCAACTATCTCTACCATCACCTATTACTAAATTAACCCAAAATGGGTCTAGAGCAAAAAAAAGTACAATAAGAAGTGTGCATGCGCAAAGCTTCCGAGATGGCTGCCTAATCTCCAGCAGCTACAGATCGGGTCCACGACCGCTCTCCTCGAGTGCCCCCGGCCGCGGAAGGTACTGGGACCATCCTCAAGAGCCCACATTCCTGCAAGCACCCCTAGAGAAACCCCGCCGGTCGCAGCCGTCAGGCGAGGCCGCAGCTTCGGCCTACACGCCAGCGGAAGCTCCGCCATCAGGTAACAGGCGCATAGGAGTGTGGGGCACACCTCACCCCTAAGCCATAGAGGAAGTTTCTTCTGGGGTCCCCCTCAGTGTGATCTTAGCCCCAGCAAGGGCCTCAGGTGTCCCCACTACCGTCCAAGGATGGCAAGCGAGGTCGGACCTACACAGGTGTCCAGGCCTTATAAACTATCTGCAGCTGAGGCCTAGTAATCGGGATCCCCCTCTTCAGAAGCCATCAGATATAGAGGGACCCTAGCACCGCTCAGCTGACCACACTACACTGTGGTGTCACACAGAGCCCAGCAGCCGAATACAACCGGCAGGCGAGGCTATGGCTTGGGCCTCCACATTAGAGCTGGACATAAGCAGCCTTTAAGACCGTACTCTTAAAGGTACACTTGGACAGGGGTGAGACTTGTTTCTGAGAGCCCCCCCTCATGTTAGCCCCCTCGGGCCCTGCTCCAATTTTCATTGGCACCCAGGCCCCTCTGCGTATAGAAAAGCAGTCCAGGGAAGAGTTTTGCTTTATCCTACACCACCCCGAGAGGGACATTTTCAAGGATCAGTGCCCATGTATGCTGGGGCTGTGAGAAGGGACTTATCCAGACACCCGGACTTTAACGATCAGCCCCGCTAAAAACACTCATATGCCCCCCGGAACCCATCTAGACCAAAAGGATAGTTCTGAAGGGGGGTCACAAATTCTCCCCATTTCTGGGCCACGTCTATCCGACCTCAACAACCCCCAGGTCCTCTCACCAGCTTACACAGTGTCCCTCCTGGAAAGGACCCTAGATGAAATGATCGCCTCCCCGAACGGAGACCGGGCCCCAAATCCTGTTATACCGGGAATTATGGGGTCCCCCTCACCAATGCTTCATTCGGACTTGAGACTTATGATGGAAACCTTATCCAAAATGCTATCTAAAGGATTGGCCCAAACTGCCTCCCAAATTACTTCAACCATCCAAGCGGACCTGCAGAATTTAGGGTCCAGGATCGATGTCATAGAACAAAACCAGACCAGACAATAGCCAGAGCGAACCAGAACACATCTTGCATTCAGGGCCTTCAAGGCCAGCTGGACAAAGCCCTCTCCAAGATAGAGAACCTTGAAAACCATTCTTGCAGATACAATTTTCAGATCAGAGGGCAAACAAAATCCATCATGGATGTTTAAGGCACAGCCGGCTCCTTCATCAAAGAAATTGTTCCTGACATACCGGACCATAGGTTGGAACTTGACAGGGCCCACAGAGCCCTCCAAGTGCCTCATTCGGATGGGCTGCTCAGAGACATAGTGGTCAAACCACATTTTTACACAGTGAAGGAGGAGATTATGAAACTTACAAGAAATGTACCCCAGCTGTCATTTCAGGGCAATCCAATTCAGGTATTTGCTGATATATCTCCTGCCACCATCCAAAGGCGGAGGGCCCTGAAACCCCTGCTCGAGGTCCTAACCCAAAAATCCATCAAATATTGGTGGTCCTTCCCCTTTCGCCTTTCCTTCTCTTTCAAAGGCAAGAACTATGGGTTCAGTGCATTTCAGGAAGGAGAACATTTACTGGTTAAACTGAACCTCATCTCGCTAGATCCAACCTCCACCCTTCATCCAAAAAATGCAGGCTCCTCCAAACAGCCCTCTCCTCAGAGCCCAATTCCCCCGGTATGGTGGAACCAACAGTCCAAGAGGTCTAAGGACTCTCACCCCCCTTGATTCCCTGAAGTAACACCTGGGGTTTTCCTTACAGACTGGATGGCTCGACATACGTCAAAAGAATTCTCTTCCCTTGATATGGAACTTTACTTTCCCTTGAAAGAATGTTAGTTTGCAGTTTGATTCAGTTGGTCTCCTTGTGTTAAAGGTATTCTTTATTTGCGATGCCCTTAATGGGCCCCAGGAGGGCCTTTTCGTTTTCTGGGCTCTCAGGTCTAGGCCCCACCCCACCCAAATCGGATGGGGCAACTGGGTAAACCAGAGAGGGCAAGGCCTGGGTTTGGGTGGGTGGGCTCTATTCATAGGGGATCTTTTGGTTCCCCCTGAGTTACCGTCCAGTCTCACCTACTAGGTTATACGGTCACTCTATGTTTACATACATGTTGCTCTTAACTTACTGTTCTCTAGGAAGAAGCCGAGAGTCTAGAAAGGTTCAATCTCTTGGTTACTTGATGGTCCCCTGAGCATGGGAGGTCGGGGTAGAGGGGGTCGCCCAGAATGGGCTTGCCTTTCTTCCTCTCCTCCCTCTTGCTAGGCTTCCCTCCCCGGAATGGAAGGGGTTTGAGGGGCCTCCTTATATTGGTTGTTCGCAATATTGTGAGGGGTCTGACCCTTTTATTCCTAAGCAATGGGCTGTTTAGTGGGCGGGGTGGCAGGCATGCTCCTCCCTCTGCTCCTGGGCACCATTAGATGGTTCACCCTAGAGCAGACGGGATTCTGCTGGTTAGGTGGATTTTTTTTGTCGCATTTGGGGCTTGGGTGCTCTGGTTTTGGCTCCCATCCCCCGGATACGGAGGGGATTGGTGGCTAATGGCAGTTATTCCCCTCTTACACTCTCTCTAATATTCATTCCTTTTCTCCTGCTTTTCTTTCTTTTCCCTCTTTGCTCTTGTTCTCTTTCCAGGCTCCAGGGAAGCAGCCTTCAGACAGAGAGAAGTCCCAGAATGAGAAGTCCCAGAATCTACTCTTCGAGGGAGTTAAAGCCACTCTCTTCTCCCATCTGGAGACAGGTGAGATGTTCCACAGTGATGCATATCGTTTCTACATGCCACCATGGCCTCTTCTCCTAAACCGTCCGCAATTATGAAATTAGCATCTCATAATGTTCAGGGCTTAAATTCCCCCATAAAACGCCGAAAGTGCTTCCAGGCTGCTCACTCACAGCACCTTATTGTCAACTATAAATATTTTGTGTACTTCTTCTCACCTTGAAGAGTTCCCATTCCATATGTTGCACAATTCATAAAATAAAATAATTTGAAAATAATCTAACAGGGAGTGCAAAAACCCTTGTCATGGTTCTTTCACCTGTTCAGAGGTTAGCACAGATTTCACCATCAGAGTCTTTTAAAGAATAAGACCACAAATTCATCAAAAACATAACAGATAATAAGAATGAAAACTCATTTGCTGCCAGAGACATTTTTGTGGGTTTTTTTTGCACACATGTTTAAAAAAATAATTTTAGGCCTACAGATTAGTTAAAACTCCCAACCATTATTTATTTTTTGAAAGCAGAAACCCTGGAGAATAAAGGGGATTAGACTCTTTATTGTCTTCAAAGACAAGAGAAGACATTGCAAGAGTCGAGGGCCAGATTTTTGCTTCAAAGAAATACTTCCTCAGTAGAGTTGAGCGGACACCTAGATGTTCGGGTTCGGCGGGTCCAGCAGAACTTCGCGCAAAAAGTTTGGGTTCGGTACCGAACTTGACCCGAACTTGACCCCGGACCCCGAACCCCATTGAAGTCAATGGGGAAACAAACTTTTCGGCACAAAAATGGCTGTAAAGAAGTCCTGGCAAGTGCTAGAGGGCTGCAAAAGGAAGTAAATGGGGGTAATAGTAGGACAAGTGCCCTACGAAAAAATGGGGATAGGGAAAATAACTTAAAATCAAATTTAAAAAAATAAAAATGGGAAGGGGGGGTGGATGTGGAGTAGGAGCCTATGTCATAGTTACATAGTTACATAGTTAGTCAGGTTGAAAAAAGACACAAGTCCATCCAGTTCAACCAAAAAAAAACAAAAACATTTTTACACACACACACATATATATATATATATATATATATATATATATATATATATATATATATATATAAATATACATATGTATATATATA
>BLSH010049712.1:0-15362 GCA_018402905.1 Glandirana rugosa
TACTGCAAGTTTAACACCATTTACTTGTGTGTGCGTCACTGCAAGTTTAACGCCATTTACTTCTGTGTGCTCTACTTATTCTTTACATTTTCTAATAAACACCGCCCCCTCCCTCCCAATAATGTCTGAGAGCACAACAAGGAGAGGCAGGCATTCCCTTGTCACTGTAAAGGGGCCAGCAACAAATGTGTCCACAGGCAAAGGTGGACATGATGGTCAGTCCTCAGGCAGGGCATCATTTCTTCTGTTTAGTCAGTTTGCCTGGGCTATCCAGCCACTGCATGCAGAGGAGATAGTGGACTGGCTTACTAAACCTCCTCATCCTCTGTTACGCAACAGAGACAAGTGTGCAGTCCCCTGCAGTTGCCAGAGTGGCTAAACCTGCCTCCTTGTCCACATCTATTCCTGCCATAGCCCCAACATCAGCCATGGAGGAGTCAGCTGAGTTATTTGACCACAGCATCAGACACTTGCTCCTTGCTGATGCCCAGCCATTACTGGATTCAGATGTTGGTTCTGAGGTAGAGGATGATTGGAACATGAGCCTAGAGAGAGGGGAGAACACTGGTAGACAAATTGGTATTCATGTTCCCTGAGCCGCAGCATATTGCCAAGTTGTCTCCAGTGGTAATGATGATGATGAAGATGGAGGAGATGGAGATGATGATGATGATGATGAGGTCACTGATGCGACTTGGGTGCCAGATAGAACAGAGGAGGAAACTGAAGGTGAGGCGGCACAACCCCAAGAAGGCCTACATCAAGAAAGAGTAGAGAGCAGCAATCCTATTCCATCACATTCTACAGCTGTTATCTCCAGTCCCACCTGCCCAAAGCTCAGTTACCTGGGCCTTTTTCAGCACATCTACAGCAGATCCCACTGTTGCTATCTGCAAACTGTGTCTCAGGCACATCAAACATGGCAAAAACACCAGCCATTTTGGTACCACATGCTTAACAAGGCATTTAATGTCCAACCACTCAGCCCCTTGGCAAGAGCACCTAAAAGCCACACAGAAGGGGCACAAATCTGTCCCTCCTCCTCCTTACACACTTCAGTCTGCCCCTGCTATACCGAGTCATTACCTCTCAACAGCCTCCACTGACAGGGATGATGGTATAGCACAGGGTGTCCCAGGTTCTAGCAGCACATCTGCCAGCAGCACACCACAAGTTGTAGACTGTAGCCGGCAAATTTATCTGCCCCATCTACTGCAGCAGAAAAAAAAATACAGTCACTGCCACCCACATGCCCAACCTCTAAATGCAAGCTTGTCAAAGCTGTTGACTCTCCAACTTCTGCCTTTCAGCCTGGTGGATTCTGCCCCTTCTGTGAATTCGCACAATGTGCTGTACCACAATGGCAGGTTCCCAGTTGCTACTACTTTTCACGTAAGGCCATTCCATCTCTCTATCATCACTTGGAAGGGAATGTTCTGACATTGTTGGGCAAGGCAGTCAGCTGTAAAATCCACCTTACTGCTGACATGTGGTCCAACAAGCATGGGCAGGGACGATATATTTTGTTCACAGCACACTGGGTAACCCTGCTTGCAACTCGGGAGGATGCAGGACAGAGCTTGGTGCTGCAGCTTGTTGTGCCCCCACATCTCAATACAGCTGGTGGTGATAATGCCAGACCTGTGAGCTCTACCCCCTCCTCCTCCACCACCTCCATGCCCTCCTCTGCAGAATTGTCCTATGAACATCAGATACCCCCCTAAGCGTTCAAAAGGCTGTTCCATGAGTCAGGCTAAAAGGTGCCATGCAGTGCTTCAGCTGGTGTGTCTAGGGAACAGGAACCACATCGGAGCAGAGATTCTTGCAGCTCTGCAGGGACAGGCCCAGAGGTGGTTCACACCATGCCAGCTGGAGCCGATGACACTCTCAGGCCGCCTTTTTTTTTCCCCACGCCAATGGCTGATTATTAAGGATGCATGCACTGTACTGTCACCATTTGAGGAGGCCACAAGGATGGTGAGCAGTGACAGTGCATGCATCAGTGACACAATCCCTGTTGTGTTCCTGCTGGAGCAGACTCTGCATTGCATTATGGACAGGGCACTGGATGCAGAGCAGCATGAGGAAAAGGAGGACTTTCTTTCCTTTCAAGGCCCACTTTATCCAGACACCATCATTCCAATGTCACAGAACACACAGGAGGAGAGAGCGAAGGAGGATGAGGAGCAGGATTCTGGCACTTTCGTAGGCTTTGAAGAAGAAGAAGACATGCGTCAATCTGTAAGCTTTCCAACCTCAGGACCCTTGTGTGTAGTACGTGGCTGGCGGGAGGAAGTTCAAGATGCTCTCATCCTGAGTGACCCCTAGGAGTTTGCTTCTCAAGCCTCTGCAAATTTGAGGAGCATGGGCAACCTCATGCTTCAAAGCCTGCGAAAGGACCCAAGAATACGTGGCATAAAGGAGAATGACCATTACTGGTTGGCAACCCTCCTTGACCATCACTATAAGGGGAAGGTCTCCAAACTAATCCCATCCCCACAGAGAGTGCAGAAGATAAAATCTCTTGAGGATACATTAAAGAGGATTTTATTGAACATTTTTCCCAACTTTAGTAGGTTACAGTGTCATGGAAAATGTAGTTTTGAGTCTTCTGCTTGTCAAGAGAGGAGCGTTGGAGAAGGCGTCTGCCTAAGTGATGCATTTCAGATTTTTTTTTAGTCCTCGCCGCCCAGGGCTGTCAGCTTCCACATCCCATGATGCGTCTGCATCACATGGTGGACAATTACCTCAGGGCCCAAACAGAGATGGAGAGCTTTCCAGTTGATGATCCACTGGCTTACAGGTCAATGAGAATAGACCACTGGCCAGAACTTGCCCAGCATGCCATTGAGTTGCTGGGCTGCCCTGCAGCCAGCATGCTTTCAGAACGGGCATTTATTGCTGCAGGAGGTTTCATTACTGATCATAGAACAGGTCTGTCCACAGACTCCGTGGACCGTTTGACCTTTATAAAAATGAATCAGTCCTGGATTACCAGCTATGAAGCCTCTGATTCCTATGTCACTGATTAAGTGTTTTTGGGATGTGGAATCTCCTCAGTACTTTGAGGCTGCCTAGCTTTGAGGGTGTTCAATCATTTCATCTGGAAGAATGTTTTTTCATGGGCACAATTAACACCCAAAGATCAATTTTTCAGCACCTGTTTGACAGGTGCATATCACTGCATTTTTTTGTCCTTCATCAAGAGCACCTCTATAGGGTTACGGTGGGAAGGCACCACCAACACCCAAAGACCAAATTTTCTGCACCTATTTGACAGGTGTATATCACTGCATTTTTTTACAGCAAGGCCAATTCTTGCTTTCATTAAGAGTACCTCTATAGGGTTACGGTGGAAAGGCGCCACCGACACCCAAAGACCAATTTTTCTGTACCTGTTTGACAGCTGCATATCATTGCAATTTTATTTCAGAAAGGCCAATTCTTGTCTTCACGAAGAGCACCTCTATAGGTTTATGGTGTGAAGGCACCACAGGCACCCAAAACCCAAATTTTTCTTCACCCGTTACTTCTATCCAAAGTCAAAGGGACACCAGCATTTATCCAAAAAAATATCTAATCTTGTTCCCAGTACACTACATTGTGGCCTCATCATACTCACTGGCTCCCCAGCTGTTGCTGAGCAAAATACAGTTTGCCTTTTTTTTGGCGTTATAAATGTATTTATTGCTGCAACACATTATAGACATGGTACAGATCTGCCACGTTACAGGTAGACTAAGGGGAGGAATTTTTCATTTTTATGCTTTCACTTACAGCCTACCTGTGTCCTGGAATCCTGGAATGCCTGGAATGCAGCTTGCATGTGTCCTGGAATGCAGCCTGCATGTGTCCTGGAATGCAGCCTATCTGTGTCCTGGAATGCATGGAATGCAGCCTATCTGTGTCCTGGAATGCATGGAATGCAGCCTATCTGTGTCCTGAAATGCCTGGAATGTAACCTACCTGTGTCCTGGAATGCCTGGAATGCAGCCTGCCTGTGTCCTGGAATGCCTGGAATGTAGCCTGCCTGTGTCCTGGAATGCAGCCTACCTGTGCAGGGGAAGAGAGGAGATGAAGAGGATTGCCAGCCACATCATCGGAAATGAATGGGAGCTCTTCTCCTAGTGATCGCTGAGGGGAAGAGAGGAGATTGTTGAATCATAACACAGTGGGGAACATCGCTGTAACTACTTTAATTTCAATTTCCGCATGTTCCCGCCGCTCGCTGTCACATACAGCCCTGCTTCCTGGCCCAGGGACTTTGATATACTTCACATGTCTTGACATTGGACGGATGATCTGTCTACCAAAGTCTCCGGGCCAGGAGGCGGGGCTGTATGTGCGAGTACGGGGAACATTGGCAATTGAAATTAAAGCTATTACAGCGATGTTCTCCACTGTCTTATGATTCGACCACCTCCTCTCCTCACTTCTCCTTGGTGATCGCTGGGAGAAGAGCTCCCATTTATCCCCACCTGTCAGCGGTCCTCGCCCCCCGCTCCCAGGCAGCCCAGCTCGCAAGCCAGCTAGTTGGTTGACAAAGGGGTGGGTCTGGGTAGCAGTCCCACCCATGCCTGACATCACAGGTTGATTTTGACAGCTGAACTCACTCAATGCAGCTGCACAGCACACACCCACCGGGATTACTGGCCAATCCCTGGCTGTGCTCCATGTTCACACTTGCGCTGGAAGTTGCTATATAATTAACACATGGAGTGATGCGGCACAAAGGCCTTGTAGGGTGGGACTGTGGGACAGATGTATAAATGCGGTAAAGTCCCGCCCCAATCCGGGACTGTTGGGAGGTATGTTATATAATTTCAGTGACAACTTTGTGTAAAAAATTTTGTTTTTTTTGTCATTTTTCAGTCGCCTGTGACAAAAAAATAAAATATTCAATGTGCTCAACATGCCTCTCAGCAAATTCCTTGGGGGGTCTACTTTCCAAAATGGGGTTATTTTGGGGGGGTTTGTACTGCCCTTCCATTATAGCACCTCAAGAAATGAGAAAGGCAGTCATAAACTAAAAGCTGCGTAAATTCCAGAAAATGTACCCTAGTTTGAAGACACTATAACTTTTACGCAAACCCATAAATATATGCTTAATGAATTTTTTTTAACCGAGACATGTGGCTGAATGCATTTTGGCATAAATGTATGACTAAAATTGAGTTTATTGTATTTTTTTATAATAAAAAGTAGAAAATATAATTTTTTTTCAAAATGTTCAGTATTTTTTCATTTATATTGTAAAAAATAAAAACCACAGAGGTGATCAAATACCAACAAAAGAAAGCTCTATTTGTGGGGAAAAAAAGATGCAAATTTTGCATGGGTACAACATTGCATGACCGTGCAATTACCAGTTAAAGCAGCGCATTGCCAATTGTAAAAATTGCTCTGGTCATTAAGGGGGCAAATCCTTCCAGGGCTAGCAAGCAAGTGGTTAATTCGATTTTAAAAAACTTCTGCCTATCAAGTTCATCTGTTCACATCTCAGATACAATTTTGGTACAGAGGAAGGCAAATGTAAATTTCCTAGGACAGTGTTGCCGGTTTGGCTCCACAGGGAAGTAAAATCTCTACAAGAACAATTGGATCAATTCCCATTTCAATAGTTTTTATTGTGTTTTAACATGGATATACAAAGCATTAGTACATATTTTGTAAATTGCAATAGATCACATCCAGCTAGGTACCGTATGTATATGCACCTATAACATACAGAGTGGAAATAATCATCAAATAGCGGGCAAAGGCTCACTTCCATAGTTGATGGGGGACGGGGGGGGGGCGAGGGGACCCCACCCCACCAGGCACACCATATGGGATCAAGGTGTGTCTAGGCATGAGGGGCGATCCACCCCGCCTCCCATCCTTAATATGTTTATTTCAAAAATATATGTAAATTGTACAGCTAGTACGATGTATCAACAATACCATACAAGTAACAAAGGCACCAGAGATGTTATTAAAAAAGCTGTAATAGAGACAAAAGAAAGATCTAAACATTAGCCCCATGAGGTGGATCCGGAGGGTCGGGCAGGGGGTTCGTACACCTAAGAAAACAGACTAGACCTAGAGCCACCCCTAATGGGAATCAAGCTGCGACCCTGGCTAGCCAGTCATCACCCCTCTCGACCCCCCAGCCCCCCCCCCCCAGGGTCAACGTATAACTAGTACTTATTAAATACCAGAGTCTAAACAACAGATAAAGAACAATTGCAAACCTTAAGTGACTCTGGTTACCAATTTCGGGCAATCAGAAACTCATGTTACTATCTCACAAAGAGAGAGTAAAGAGGACAGGGAGAGAAAAACGAAAAGGTGGGAGTAGGTAAAGTATAGTACAGACACCTCCATGAACACCCAACGTGGAAGCAAAGTGGTACAGGAATATAAAGGGTCTATTGGGTGCTCAATACCCAGATAGAAATGTAAGGCTACCCGTTACCCAACAAAGAGACCCCAGTGTACCAGTCCTATGGTTCCCAGATTTTATTGAATTGTTGCGATGTGTTCAGGATCTTATGAGAAATCTTTTCTTGGGCCACGATGCAGGAAATCTTACGTTTAGCCTGATGAAATGAGACTGTAGGAGTTTTCCATGCCCGTGAGATTGTTATTTTAGCTCCTATAAGAATGAAAAGAATAAGGGACCGGAAGGCTTTATTGCAGTCAGGGACCATTTGGTTCAGGAGAGCTATTGCAGGGTCTTGTGAAATTGGAATACCTGTGACTTTGCGGATCATGTGAAAGATTCTATTCCAATAATTTCGGATCCTGGGGCAGGTACAGAAGATATGGAGAATGGTCCCCAAGTTCTCACAACCCCTGAAGCAGAGGTCATAACTTTTAGGCTGGCCTCCCTAAGTACTGTATTGTGGACCCCCTTACAAGATCTTTCCAGATTAGAATGCCAGGTTTCCATGTCCCATTCAATGTCAAGGTCTCGCTCCCAGCCTAGCATAAAAGGAGCTTTTTCAGTTGGCTCTGTAAGAGAAGAATATATAAAGGAAATGCCTCATCTCATGTCCCTGGCTGAGGAACACCATTGTTCATAGGGTGTGAAGGTCAGAGGGTTTGGAGAGGTTGCCTTGATAGAATTTAGAAAATTTATGATCTGACAGTAGCGGAACCGCTCCTCGGGAGGCATCTCAAGCTCCTTCAAGCAATGCTGAAGCGAGATGGGACCACTTGCATTGAAGACGTGCCCAGTACGATATAGTCCTTTCTGTACCCCCCACTTAAAGGCTTCTATGTTCATACCTGGAGGGAAGAGTGGGTTGTGAAAGAGATGGGAGAGGGGAAGCCAGGGTGATATCAATTTGTTTGTTTTATGCAGGGAATCGCATAAGGCCATTGAGTGAGAAAGTGTAGGCGACATAATTGCTGGTCTGGATTTGGGGGGTCTCCATATCAGAAAGTCTATGGTGTTTTTGGGGACGGATTGTCTCTCCATTTTTATCCAGTCTGCCTTAGCCCCAGAGGTGTAAATAGTGGATATTTGTGTTAGCTGTGCCTAATACCATAGGTTGGGAAGCCCTAGGCCTCCACTGGATTTAGATCGATAGAGGGTATTTTTAGAGAAGTGATAACCAGATTTCCCCCAAACAAACCTGTTGACTCCGGTTTGTAATTTGGCCAATTGGCTTTTCAACATAGGGATGGGTAGTGAGCGAAACAAGTATAATATGCGTGGCAGGAGTGTCATCTTTATAGCGTTAATTTGGTCTAGCCAAGACATTTTATACTGGGCCCATTGGGAAAGGTCAAAATTAAGTTTCCTAAATGGGGGTGGATAATTATATTTGTAAAGCAGATCAAATGACGGGGTAAGCTGAATACCTAGGTAAGGAATGGAGGTGGTGTTCCAGCCGAAGGAGAATCGTTCCCTCAGGGGCTCTACCTCTCTTGTGGGGTAGATATATTTAGGGCTAATGTCTTGGACATGTTGACCTGAAGACCGGAAACTTCCCCGAACTCTGAAAGGAGGCAAAATATATTAGGAGTAGATATCAGGGGGATTGTTATAAAAAGGAGGACGTTGTCCGCAAGGAGCGCACACTTATGAGTAAGTGGGCCACATCTTACTCCATGTATGTTTGGGTTGGCCCGAATCCCTATTGCCAGGATTTCAGTCACAAGTGCGAATAATAATGGGGAAAGTGGGCACCCCTGTCTTGTTCCTCTTGCTATGAGGAAGGGTTCAGAGAAGTGTCCACATAATTTAATCCTGGCCATCGGGAGGGAATATAGCGATTTCAAGGTGTTGAGGAAATTGGGCCCGAAACCCTATTTTTCAATGACCGCAAAAAGAAAAAGGCCATTATACGGTATCAAAGGCCTTCTGTAAGTCTAAAGAGAGCAGGAAGCCCTCCTGGGGGGTCCCATCATCCCACCCTGATCTCAAGGGAGATAATATCGGCCGCCCTCCTAACCTGATCCGGTCCCTGACTTCCAGGGATGAAACCGACCTGGTCTTTATGTACATAGGAGCCTATGAAGCTGGCCAGCCTATTCAATAGTATTTTAGTCATAATTTTCAGATCCACATTTATCAGGGATATAGGTCTATAGTTGCTAACTTCGCTGGGATCTTTCTCTGGTTTTGGAATAACTAAAATGAAGGACAGGTTTGCGTTAGTTTCAATAGGTTTCCCACTTTGCAGAGAATTATAGAACCGGACCAAGTTGGGAAAGAGAGCCTCCTGAAAAGTTTTGTAGTACGGGGAGGAGAATCCATCCGGCCCCGGGGCAGAGCCGTTGCGCAAGTCTTTGATTACCTCTTTGACCTTGAGTCTCCGTGAAAGGGGACTCTAAGGCATCCCGATGGGCTTCAGAGAGGGTGGGAAGGGTGGTCTTGTGCAGGAAGTCCTCCAGATTATGAGGAGAATCCAGGTCTTTTTTAGAGTAAAGCTGCTTATAGTACTCAAGAAAAGTGTCCAAAATCTTTTTAGGATTTTGGGACAAATGTCCCGAGGGGGTTTTAATTTTTAGGCATGGAATACGAGCGTACCCTAGGGGACAATTTATGAGCAAGGAGGGGGCGAATTTGATTGTATGACCTCTTGCCCATGCTGCCTGCTTTTCAGAGTTCGAGGTGAGGGCCAGGTTTAGGGCTAGTCTGGTGGCATCTGACGATGCCAAGGAGAGGGTGGTGGGGTTTCTTTTATGCTGTTTGCTGGCTAAGCGGAATTCCTTTTCAAGATTTAGTACGTCGACTTGGGGTTCCTGTTTGAGACGGGAAGACAGCTGAATGATCTTCCCTCTCAGAACCGCCTTATGGGCTCCCCACAGAATTTCCAGAGTGGTCCCATCCATATCATTCAGTAGAAAATATTTGTGCCGCTCCTTTTCCAGTGGGGTTCGAGAGGATAGATTCTTTCAGTCGCAGGGTTGTGTTGACCATAAAAAGGAGGGGCTCCTTCCAAATGCAATAAGATTAAGGAATGGTCTGACCAGGGGACATCATAGATATCCGCCCGTTTGGCAAGATGAATAGAGGATGTAGGAACAAATATATGATCTATTCTGGCATGCGTCCCGTGTGGCGCAGAGAAGTGGGTTTAGCCCCTTGCAGATGAATTCAGTTCCCTCCAGGTGTCAATTAGGCCTAAAGAATGTAAGAGCCATGCTATACGCAGGCTTTGCTTTGGGGGTTTCCTGAACCGGGGGGCCCCCCTAGAGGTTTTGTCCCTGATTTGATCAAACATTATGTTGGAGTCGCCCCCCCCCCCCATTATGATCCTCCCTTCGAAATGTGGGGCTAGATGGTTCAGCACTGATGAAAAGAAAGAAGCTTGTCTGTGATTAGGGGCATAATAAGAGATATGGGTGTATAGGGACCCATTAATGTGCCCTTTAACTAGAACATATCTCCCTAATTGTCTGACTATGAATGAAGGGAACCCTTCTAGAGAGAAGGATTGCTACTTCTCTTTTCTTAACTTCCGCATTTGGCCATGTATAGAGTGGGATATTTATGATGAATATGGGGTGGAACATAACTATTTGGGAAGTGTGTTTCCTGGATAAAAAGAATATTGTACCTTCTACGGTTATAGAAGTCAAAGGCCTTATATCTTTTGCTTGGGGAATTCAGCCCCTGAATGTTATGGGAGATGATCTTAAAGGTCGCCTTGGGGAGTGTGTCATCAGCCATGGAAGAGAGGGATGAGCCTCGCATTTGGGGGAACATGACTTACCCCCTTAGCTGGGAACAAGACCTCAAGACCAAACGAGTCCTCTGGAGCCTGGAAGGGTGAAAGGGTTTCGGGATCCAAAATCCACGCAGGCACCTGCAACAGAAGTGAAGTTAATTGAACAGGAAACATAGAAGAGAAAAAAAGGATAGACGAGGAAAACATTGAAGAGGGAAGGGGCATCAGGATGAAAGTATCCCGAGGTCCGTGTGGGAAGGGCAGAGCCTGTCTAGCCCTTACCCAGGGCTCTAGGCAAGCCAGAGCCCTGTTAGTAGGCAGCTCCGATACGAGCGCCTTAACTGAGTTACCTGGAGCAATGAGTGCTTCCAGGTTCCTTCAGTAGGAGTGGCATGTTGTCTCTCCCTGGCCAGAGAGACCCTCATAATGCAGTGATAAAGGGTAGAAAGTCCGTCCGGTCATGGTGAGAAGCATTTATATACGATAACCTGGACGTTAAACTGTATCGAGGTGGTATACATCAACAATAACTGTAAACCTTATGAAACTGTATAACAAAAATACACATGATATGGAGACCCTGTTTAAGTGCACAAAAGAGGATTAAAGAGGGCCCTAACGGGTTCCCCTCCCCCTCCCCCCATTAAGGGCCAACCAGTCCAGTATCCCCAGGATAGTGGTCAGCTTGTGGTAAACAGTTAGTTAAACAGTCAGTAGCAGAGGGATCACCAATTCTTGGATCCAATATGAGAGCAGTCGACCTTTAGAACTAAGGAGGCCACCCTGAAGGGATGTTAGTCATTCATATCTGGGTTTTGTGTAAAGATCCCCCTGGGGTAAGAGGTAAAGTTCTCAAGGTGGACAAACCCAGTATGAGTCAAGGGTCTTCTCTTTATAAGAGAAGGGAGAGCAAACCAGGGTTAAAAGGTATACCATGGAATGACAAAAGGGACATTTTGTCCTGGGGGTTCCCGAAGGAGAAGATTTTGACTGAGAGGTCCCCATGTCTGCCTCAGGGGGGGATGGAGTCACGGATCCTCTTTGGTTTTTGTTTTTGCCAGACAGGGTTCAAGGGGCTCCCGGGGGGTGGCCGTTTGGAAGAACTCTGACGAGGGCCAGATAGTGGTGGCGGCAATTTCTGGGTAATAAGGCCTAAGTGGAGTAAGAGCTTCTCCCCATCCATTAGGTTTGTAAAGTGGTAAGTCTTGTTTTTGTGTTGAAAAGACAAGCAGAATGGAAAGGCCCACCAGTATTTTATATTCTTTTAGGGTGAGGACCGTCAGGAGGGGTTTAAGGGCTCGTCTTTTCTGGATGGTGGTCGGTGAAATGTCCGCAAATATTTGCACAGGATGACCCTGAATGTTGATGGTCTCGGCATTGCGGGACATTCTCATAATCTCTTCTTTAACCCCATAATAATGCGGCTTTACGACGATGTCCCTTAGCAGGCCGTCTTGGCGTGGTGGTTGTAGAGCTCTATGAGCCCTGTCTAATTCAAGCTTTTGGTTTGTAATGTCCGGTATCAAGCTTTTAATAAGTGCTGTGACTGCTCCATTAACATCTGTAACCGACTCTGGGAGTCCTCTAATTCTAAAATTTGCCCCTATTTGCTCCTATTCTCAAGGTCGTCAATTTTCGCTAGGGCAGAATCCAGTTGGTCTTGTAAGGTTTGGATGCAGGCAGTGTTCTGATTAGCACGGGCTATTGTGTTATCTATTGCCTGTTCTATAGTGTCCATTCTTTCCCCTAGGCTGTGCAGGTCTGCCTTGATAGAGGAAGTTATCTGTGTAGCTGTTTGTGCAAGGCCGGAGGCCAACATCTCAGAGAACTTGTGGAGGTGCAGGTTTAATTCTGGTAATCTATGTTGTGGTAAACTATGTTGTGGTAAAGGGGTGGCTTGTGAATTGGTGGTAAGGCCGTTTGGGGTGGTGAGGGATGGGGAATTTAACATGGGAGAGTTCAGCATAGGAGAGTTCAACATTTCCTCCTTTGTCCTCCCCAGGAGCGATTCAGTGGAGGCAGGGGACAACAGTTGGTTTGTTGCAATACTCACGGGTGGTCCAAGATGAGTTTTCGTGGGAGGCTGGGGTGAAGGAGGGTCGGCAATGGATTCCTCCAAGGCTACCGCACCATGTGGAGCAGGGGCAGTCGCCATCGTGGCGGACTCCGGCAGCTGGTCCACAAATAGGAGTTGGCGGGGCACCTCTTTTCTGTTACAGGACCCAGGCATACGGAGGGTCACCCTGAAATGTCCAGGTATTAGGCCTGCAGGTAGGGGGGGCACCTCCTGTGATAATTGCAGAGCAGCGCTTTAGGTTGTAGCTGCTGCTTTCCCTGGGCGACTGGGTGGAGGTATGGGGCTCCTGGAGATCAATCAATCCTCTTAGGGTAGCGGAGTGGGACCCTGTGTTGCCCCTGAGAGCTGGGGTAGGGGACAACTCCCTGTCCGGGGTAAGGCCGCCCATGCTGCAGCGTGTAGGCCCAAGCCGTGGCCTTGAGTAGCTGGCCGAGTAGCAGGCACGGGTTATCAAGAGGCACCTGTGCGGGCATACTGGAGCGGGGATGGCCCCGCCGGGTGCTCCCCCCAGGATCTGGTACTGGGTATTCCCGAAGGACCTCTAAGACCCGTTGCTGAAAAGAGCTCCCGTCCTAGGGTGAATGCCAGGTGGGTGGATGGACGGCTTGAAGGCCCCAGCCACGGCCTCGCGTTAGTGATCTGAGCCAGGATCAAGGCCTGTGGGACCGCGGTCTGATCTTGTCGCTCCCGAGGGTGCCCCTGTGGTTGCCTCATCCCCTGGGGTTGTCGTCGGACGGGGTCCCTTCCTTCTACGCTCCTTGCTGGGATCAATTCCTTAGATTAAATGTTTCCACATTATAGATATCATTTGATCATTAGATATCATTCGTTTCAAAATGGTTGTAAAACTCTGTTACACCACTTGTACCTAGAGGTAAGCCTATAATAAGGCTTACCTGTAAGTGCCGTGAATATCTCCTAAACTTGCACAGTTTAGGAGATATTCTGTATATGCGCTGCTGCCGACATCATCGATGCATGCGCACTGAAGAAATGGCCTGCTGGTGCAGTTTCTTCCGGACCCGTGCCGTGACCAGTGACTCTCGTGTGCATGCATTCATGACATCATCACGTCTCTGGCCAATCATAGTGCCAGAGCCACAACCCGGAAGTAACTCTGGTGGAAGATGTTGGCCGTGTACTCGGAGTGCAGAAGCCAATTCAGGGCATTGTTCTAAGGTAAGCATCTCATAATGAGCTAGTGGGCGATGCTTACTAGCTCATTATGCCTTTGTCTTGCAGTTTTGTTTTTTTTTCGGAGGTTTACAGCCTCTTTAAGAATATGGTGTAGATAGGCGCGCTTCCTCAATTAAATACATAGTTGATATCTTAATGGCTTTAAAGTGCTAGTGCTAAAACACACAAATAAATTTAAAAAAAAATCATAAAAATAAAGAGCATTACTCCAAAAGTGAATGAACAAATATAAATAAATAAATAAAAAAATCTTGCCGAAGAATTAATACTATATATATAAATAATTATGTGACCAATAATTCATGGTTTTCAATAGAGATGGGCCGAACACCCCTTTAAAGTCTATGGGACTTTTGCTTTCAAAAAGTTTTTATTGGATTTTGCAAAAGTGCCCATTTTTAAGGCTTATATGCAAGTTATTGGGTATACAAAGGGTATGGAGGTCCGGGTACTGCCCTGAGGGACATGTATCAATGCAAAAAAAGATTTTAAATGATCACTGATTTAATGATCATTAAAGTGGAACAATAAAAATTAAACATTCCTTTAAAGTAGCACATCTGTACTGTGTATAGAACTTGGTACAGCAAAAATGACATTTATCAAGAAAAAAAATAACATTTTCCCTGCAAGCTTTTTTTATTTCATAAACAGCAGCTTGAGGGGCCAGTCTATATGATGAGGCCACAATTTAGTGCACTAGGAACAAGGTTAGAGTTTTTTTTGGATAAATTCTAGTGTCTGTTTCACAGACTTTGGATAAAAAAAGAAGGTGCGGAAAAATTGGGCTTTGAGTGTTGGTGGTACCTTCATACTATAACCTTATAGAGGTACTGTTGATGAAAGCAAGAATTGGCCTTGATGAAAAAAATGTAAATCATATGTCCCTGTCAAACAGTGGCGAAAACATTTGACTTCAGGTGTTGGTGGTGCCCTCACACCAAAACCCTATAGAGGTACTGTTGATTCAGAGATTCCACATCCCAAAAACACTTAATCTGCAACATCGGCATCAGGGGCCTGATAGCTGCTGCTAATCCAGGAATGATTCATTTTGATAAATACCACCAACAGAGTCTTTGGACAGATACGCTCTTTTATCTGTCACAAAACCTCCGGCAGCACTGCTTGGAAAGCATGCTGGATGCAGGGTAGCCCAACAGCTCAACTGCATACTGGTCTATTCTGATGACCCAGTAACCCAGCGGATCATTGACTGGAAAGCTCTCCATGTCTGTTTTCTCCCTTAGATAATCTCCCACCATATGATGCAGACGCTGCCTATGGGATGTGGAAGCTGACAGCCCTGGGCCCTGAGGACTAAAAAAATTTTGAAATGCATCACTGAGGCAGCTCTCTTCTCCACCACTCCTCCTTTGACCAACAGAAGCTTCAAAATGAGCTTTTCCATGAGACTGTAACCTACCAGAGTCTGGAAAGGTGTTAAATAAACTCCTCTTTAAGGTGTCCTCAAGATATTTCATCCTCTTCTCCCTCTGTGGTGATGGGATGAATTCCAAGACTCTACCCTTCAAGGAGGGTTGCCAATCAATAATGATCCGTCTCCTTGATGCCATAAATTCTCTGCTCCTTTTGCAGGCTTTGAAGAATAAGGGAACCCATGCACCGCAAGTTTTCAGAGGCATGAGAAGCCCAGAGTCCTCATGGTTAGAGTTGAGCGAACCCGGACTGTAAAGTTCGGGTCCGTACCGAACTTTGGGGTGTCCGGGACTCGGACCCGAACCCGGACGGGTCCGGGGTTCTGATAATTTTAACAAAAGTTCTGAAAATTGCTGTAAAAAAGTCCAGGAAGGTCCTAGAGGTCTGCAAAAGGAAGGAAAATGGGGGTAAGGGTGGGACAAGTGCCCTACAAAGAAATGGGGACAGGGAAATAACTTTAAATATTTAAGAAAAAAATAAAA
>BLSH010049712.1:24149-40488 GCA_018402905.1 Glandirana rugosa
GTAAAAAAATTTACACTCGGATAGTTGCCACAGACACCTGTCCGCGTGAGAAACTAGGTAATGCTTGGGAGGTCGTCGTGACTTACAGCCAAGTCTTTCGTGTGACCTACGTCGTGTCCGGTCATCGAGCTAACGTATAACTCGTTCAAGGTCAGTCACCAGGTAGGAATTGTCCCGACCACGATCTGATAAAACGCGGGATCCGCTCTGGTAGATGAACGCGGGGGGGTTTTTTCTTTTTGTGTTTACCGAAACACGTCACAGTAATTTATTATCGTTTTATGTGAGAAACTAGTGTCCATTTTTTTAATGGCACACAGTAAAATAATGAAAAAGTGGCATTATAAAAAAAAAAAAACACTGTGACAGATTGTCACACAACACACACTGGGACCTGTGATCAAAGAGTGTATTTTGCTATTATTTAATGACACTGCACAAAGCCATTTGTGTTTTTCTTTTTTGGGGGGGCGCAAGTAGATGGTCTCGCCTAGGGCGCAAAATAGTCTAGCACCAGCCCTGTTAAGGATGGACCACTGACTGGAACTTGCTCAATATGCAATCGAGCTACTGGCCTGTGCTGCATCCAGTGTGCTTTCTGAACCGACATTCAGTGCTGCTGGAGGGTTCGTAATGGATCAAAGAGTGCGCCTGTCCACAGACACCGTTGATAGGCTCACATTTAAAAAAATGAATCAGTCTTGGATCAGCAGCTATCAAGCCCCTGATATTGATGTAACTGATTGAATTTTCTAGGGATCCTGGGATGCCTTGAAGACTGCCTATGCTGCCTACCCTATTCCTCCTGAATCCTGGCGATGCTAACTTCCAACAATATTTTTGGTTTAGGGCACCACCAACACCCAAGGCTCAATTTTTCTGCACCTGTTTAACAGGGGCATGTCATTACAATTTTTGAAATAATTCTTAACAGCAGGGCCTGTTCCTGCACCCAACAAGAGTAACTGTGAGGGGTTACAGTGTTCTGTCACCACCAACACCCAAGGCCCAATTTTTCTACACTTGTTTGACTGGGGCATGTCATTACAATTTTTCTTTCAATAGTTTTTATTGTTTTATGCATAGAGAAAAGATACAGAAACATTCTTATGTGCAAAGAGAATCTTTGATCCATGAATATAGAAGAATATGGGGGCAATCAAAGAGCCCAGCATTAATACAATTAGAGGTAATGGATTTAAACTGGCATTACGACCAATTAAGTGTAGGGAGAACCCATTCTGGCTCTGACACCTCAGTTGGGAACATACTGTGTCAGAAGAGGGAAAGGGCACCCCATCATCACTAGCAATAACAAAACATCAGAAAGGATTAATATCTTGATAAGGACAGTGTGAGCTGAGCTCATTAGTGCACCGAGTGAGGACAACTCAATATCAAATGTCCCCATATACCTAGCTGGATAGACAGTACACCAACTAGGTAAGAAGGAACAAAGAAAAGGTGGGAGAAAAGGGCAAGAGAGGAGAAGAAGGGCTGATAGAAAAGAGGTATGGAGACCAAATGGGGAGGAGAAAAAAAAGAAAAGTGACCAAGGGGGGTCCCACACCCCATTTCAGTATGGGACAGCACTCAAGGTGGAGACTCAATCCGCATATAGGGCCCAAGGGACCCAAATGGTCTCAAATTTTTCAGTGGTGTCTAATAAAATGCTTACCATTTTCATGGCCATGATCCAGGAGACTTTTCCCTTGACCAAAGAGAAGGGAACAGAAAGTTGCTTCCAAGAGAGTGCAATGGTTAATTTAGCCCCCGTCAGCATGAAAGTAATTAACCTAATTGTTAGTTTGGGGGCATTGGGGACTGGGAAGTTGAGTAGTAACTCTGCAGATCATCTGGAATATTTTATTCCAGAATCCTCTGATTTTGGGGTACTCCCACCATGTATGCAACATTGGGCCCATGTGGCCGCAACCTCGAAAGCAAAGGGGGAGGTTGAGGTGTACATCTTAGAAAGTCTTAGAGGGACCAGGTACCATCTTATTGGGACTTTCAAGTTTGCTTCCACCAGGACTGTATTCATGATTCCTTTATAGGCTGAGGCAGAGGCCTTCTGCCAGGAAGCTATACTCCAATCTTGACTCAGATCCCTCTCCCATTCCAGCATGGAAGGGGATTTTGTGTCAAGGTTAGATAGTGCCTGATAGATCACTGAGATTCCCCCCTCTGCTCCATGGCTTGGCCGCACCAAAGTTTATAACTTGTAATGGGGAAGTGGTCTGGTTTCCTGGCCCACAATTTGTGGAGGAAATGCGAGATTTGGCAAAAGGGAAATTTTTCAGATGTAGGCATATCGAGATTGCTTATGCAGTATGGAAGAGTAAGGGGGCCAGTTGTGTTGATAAAATGTCCAATCCTGTACATTCCTTTATCCAACCAGCATTGGAATGATTTAATATCCATACCCGGTGGGAAACTGGGGTTACGGAAAAGATAGTCTAATGGGTGCCAAGGGGAAATTAGTCTTGTATCATTCCTAAGTGAGTCCATAAGGCCAGGGAGTGTGATAGTGTGGGGGCAATGACTGGGGGTCTGGTTTTGGGGGGGCACCAGAGGAGGAAGTCAAAAGTATATTAGGGGTGGCTTGCTGTTATATCTGAACCCAGTCCGGTATTGCCACTTTAAAGTAAATAGTTGAGAGTTGGGATAGTTGGGTTGCCTGATAATACTTAAGGAGGTTTGGGAGTCCCACCCCTCCTTTATCCTTGGGATGGTACAGACATTGTTTGGCTACTCTATGTCCCTTGGAACCCCAAATTAATTTAATGATTTTGGCTTGAAATTTACGGAGATGGTCTGAGGAGACAGCTATAGGGAGGGACCTGAACAGATATAAGAGATGTGGCAGAAGGGTCATTTTCACCGAGTTAACTCTACCTAGCCAGGAGAGCCCTAATTTATCCCAGTGCTTAAGGTCGGTTTCCAATTTGTGATACAATGGTGGATAGTTAGCCGAGTATAGGCGGTCTACCGAAGCTGTCAGGCTGGTCCCCAAATATGGGATTTGTGAGTCACTCCAGGCGAATCAAAATTCATTCTTCAGCTGGGTGACCAGGGAGTTTGGTAGGTTGATGTTTAATGCCATAGATTTGGAGTAGTTAACCATTAGACCCGAGAATATGCCAAAGTCATCTAATAGAGAGCATATGTTAGGTAGGGATATTAGCGAGGAGGTAATAAAAAGAAAGATGTCGTCTGCAAAGAGTGCACATTTGTGCATCTGCGATCCACATCTTACTTTGTGTATATCTGGATGATTTCTGATCGCTGTAGCGAGTGTTTCTATGACAATAGTAAAGATCAAAGGAGAAAGGGGGCAGCCCTGCCTGGTACCCCTGGAAATTGGGAACAGATCTGAATAGAATCCCTGAAGTCTAATTTGCGCCACGTGGTTGGAGCAGAGCCCACCTATTATATTCATAAAGTGATCCCCAAACCCCCATCTGCATAGAATTGTTGTCAGGAAGGACCATGAGACAGAGTCAAATGCCTTTTGCAGATCTAATGATAACAAAAAGCCTGAATGAGGTTGACCGCCATCCCAGTTAGATTTCAGTAATGATAGGATATCAATAGCTTGATGAAGGAGTGCGACTGCTATGTTATCGCAGTGCGCCAGCTCAGGAAACGCGTCAGTATGGTGACGTCATCCTCTCAGGCAAAGTGTTTATAATACGGGACTGAAAAGCCATCCGGACCATGGGCGGAGTGGTTTCTTAGAGATTTAATCACCTGCATAATTTCTTCTGTTGATATTGGGGCTTCCAATCTATCTCTGTGGTGGCCCTTGAGTTTAGGGGTGAAATTAGTGCTAAGGAAAGATTCAAAAGGGCAGTTCGCAGGGACCTTCTCTGAGCTATATAACTTCTTGTAGAAATCATGAAAGGCTCCAGAAATCTTTTGGGGATTCTGGGAGAGGGTACCTCCACTGAGTTTAATTTTAGGTAATGTGTGAGAGCGCACTTTGGATGACAGCCTGGCAGCCAACGCAGAGCCCCTCCTTATCCGCCTGGTGACAGAAGCATGCGCCGCTCCATCGTAAGCTTTTTTCTGCGATAGATGTGAGAGCCAGGTTAAGAGCAGTGCGGGCTGCATCCAATTGTGCTATTGGGACCAAAGCAGGGTTATGTTTGTGCTTTTTGCTGAGGGAGGCAAACTCTTGGTCTAGCTTTTCTATCTCAGACTTTTGGCTATCGATGGGCCCGTGGTTTAAATTCTACTCGAACATCGGCGTTCACCCGTTCATCGAATTTAGAACATTATGGGGCATTCGCAGTGACTTCGCCACCGCAGAGCACCCCATAATGCATTGTGTGCAGACGGTGCACACAGCTCCTCCCCATTGAGAGGGCCCCCGCCATCTGTGCGCTTTTTGCTCTGACAGATTATTTATATGGCAGGGAGGGGCCACCTGGCGACGTAAACGAGCGACCCTACACGTCACGAGTGGCCCCGCCCTGCCATATAAATAAACTGTCACAACAAACCCAACTCAGTCGGCGGGAGCCCTCACATGGAGGAGGAGCTGTTGCGGCTTTTTTTTTTCGGGTCCGTTGCGCGCCGTGATTGATGATGGATTACAAAGGAGGACACTTATTTTTATTTTTTATTTTTTAATAAAGAACTTGTCCCTAACTGTCTCCGATAATCCCCCCTCCCTCAGAGCCCCACAACCACAGCGGGAAGAGTCTTTTGCCCCGCCTGCCCCAAAGTAACCATACTCCCCATGTTGAGGGCATGTAGACTGGTATGGTTCAGGGTGGGGCGCGAGTGAGCGCCCCCCCCCCCCCATCCTGGCTGGCCAGGTTGCATGCTCGGATAAGGGTCTGGTTTGGATTTTAATGGGGACCCCACGTCAATTTTTTTAAAAAATGTTGGCGTGGAGTTCCCCTTGAAATCCATACCAGACCCGAAGAGCCTGGTATGGACTGGAGATTGGACCCTACGCACATTTTTCCAGTGATTTTTTATCTATATTGCCGGGAGCCAGCAATACATTACAGCCGCAATAAAAAATGACAATTTTTCCTTCATAAATGTCATTTTGCTCTGGCTATGTTCTAAACATCATAGAGATGCGCCCTTTTAAAGGCAGACTAAGGGGACCCCCCCACCAAGCATGATATTTAAAGGAATATTTCATTTTTATTGTTTCACTTTAAGCATTATTAAAATCACTGCTCCAGAAAAAATGATCAATTTAAAAACTTTTTTCTGCATTGATACATGTCCCCTAGGACAGGACCCGGGTCCCCATGCACTTTTTATGACAATAACTTGCATATAAGCCTTTAAACTGAGCACTTTTGATTTTTCATGTTTGGGTCCCGTAGAATTTAACGGTGTTCGAATATTCGCACAAATTTTTGTCTGTTCACATGCTCTGGTGCAAACCGAACCTGGGAGGTGTTCGGCCCATCCCTACTTATGGGCCGCCCAGAGTGTGGTGGGGAAGACCTCTTTGGAATATTTAAGATTATAATATAAAGAGTCCCTGATGAACAACTTTGATATGAGTGGGATGCTATTTGGTGATAGAAAGAAGTGATCAATCCTAAAGAAGGAATTATAAGGGTTGGAGAAGTGGGTATAATCCCGTATTGATGAGTTCATCTCCCTCCACATATCTATTATACCCTGCTGGTGGATGAGTCTGGCCACCATAAGACTCTGCCTGGAGGGACGTATCTGCTCTTTTGCCGGTGGATGGGATTTGTCTAAACCTATATCGAATGCCAGCTTATAAACATGAGAAACGGTGCCAACACCAGAAACAGAAAGAATATAAACTTAACTAGAGTTGAGCGAACCCGAACTGTAAAGTTCGGGTCCGTATCGAACTTTTGGGTGTCCGGGACCCGGACCCGAACCCGGACTTTCCAAAAAAAAGTCAGGGTTCGGGTCCGGGATTCTGGTAATTTAATAAAAATTTTGAAAATTGCTGTAAAAAAGTCCTCGAAAGTCCTAGAGGTCTGCAAAAGGAAGGAAAATGGGGGTAAGGGTGGGACAAGTGCCCTACAAAGAAATGGGGATAGGGAAATAACTTAAAATAATAATTAAAAAAAAATCACATAAAAAAAAAAAAAAATAGAGGTGGATGTGGACTATCTTCAAACTGTGTGAGAAAAGTATAAATTAGCGGGGAGAAGCCATATCACTGTTCTAAGAACAGTGATATGGCTTCTCCCCGCTAATTTATAGTTTTTACACACAGTTTGAAGATTATTGTAGAACAGTGATATCATATCACTGTTCTACAATGTAGAATATTCCCCTATCCCCATTTCTTTGTAGGGTACTTGTCCGACCCTTACCCCCATTTTCCTTCCTTTTGCAGACCTCTAGGACTTTCCAGGACTTTCTTACAGCCATTTTTGTGCCTAAAAGTTCGGGTCCCCATTGATTTCAATGGGGTTCGGGGTCCGTGTCAAAGTTGGGGTCCTGTCCGGACCCGAACCCGGACTTTGTCCCGAAGTTCGGCCGAACCAGCAGAACCCGAACTTCCAGAGGTTCGATCAACTCTAAACTTAACCAGGGCGGTTAAAAGAGTCCAGTCTGTTCATTGAGAGCTTGTCATGTGGGGAATGGAATAGTGTGGAGCAAAAGTATTATGTCATGATGAGAGATCAGAGGTGGGGGAATTTGGGTAACTGTAGCCTGGGAGGGCTACTGGAAAGTTAGGTGGTGTGGATCCTGGTATCCAAGGCTTAACCACGTATAGCGGGCTGTGTTTGTATCAAGCCTGTATATTTCCAGATAGGAAAAATCCACAGTGGAGCCATCCACTCTTGCTGGTTAAAACTGATGAAGATGAGGACTTTGAAGCCCTTGATGAGTTTGGGAGGAACCCCAGGATCCTGAAGTCAAAAAGGAGAACAGTGGTACTTGGGCCAGTTACAGAGTAAGTTCCATCAATAAAAAGGAAATAAAAGATTCCTCAGGAAATAAAAATTCCTGAGTGTAAAAATGCCAATGTTAGAAGAAGATTGTGCTGAGGACTTGTTTGCATTTTGTTGATGTTTCCTCCCGGAGGAGGCGGTGCCGGGCAGCTCTATTTAAACAGTGTGCTTCCTGTAGCAAGTGCTGCCCGTTCTACAGCATTCCCTGTTCCTGTGACCCCCCCCCACGCTTGTTCTAGTGAGACTTCCTGTACCTTTGACCCCGGCTACCTATCTGGACTTTGATTGCTATCTGCCTGCCCTGACCTCTGCTTGTTAACGACAAGATCCTTGTACCTCATCTGCCCGCACGTTGCCAACCCTGCCTGCACCCGACTACCCGCCTGCCTGCTCCACCTGTACCGCATTGCCTGCCTGTTGATGACCCGGCCTGTACCACCACTCTTCTGCTGCACAAGCTCCTGTGGACCTGCACCTACCACCTGTGACCAAGTCCAGCCATCGTGCCCCCCTGTGCTTCTGAGCTCCCTGTCCCCACTATCAGGGGCTCACGAACCAGGGCCGTAAGAGAGGTTGCCCCCACATAAGTCAGACTCAACCACCAGGTACATGGCAGCCAAGGAGTGAATGGGGTCAGCAACCATTAAAGGCAAAATAGTGGAGAAAGAGAGGCAGTCCGTGACTTCTTCATGGAGGGAGACCCTCTTTGGCTTTCTTGGATTTGGACTTCTGCCAGAGTGGAGTAAGAGGACTGGTGGGAGGCGGCAGAGTTAGGGGTAGAGGCTTGCATTGGAGATGGTGTGTCCCTGGAAATAATACCCAGTTTCAGAAGAAGGAGTTCTCAGTCCAGAAAGGAGGAAAATTTAAACTTTTTGTTGTTGATTTTGAATTTGAGGCCAAACGGAAATTGCCACCAATATCTGATTTTTTTTCTGTTATAGTGTTGTCAGCAGTGGTTTAAGTGATCGCCTTTTTGGATCATGTAGGGGGAGATATCAGCAAATAGTTGGATTGGGTGGCCCAGAATCTGCAGTTGGGAGACAGACCTGGCTTTTTCATCACCTCTTCTTTTACCCCATAGAAGTGTGGCTTCACCACTATGTCTCGAGGGATGCCGTCTGGGTGGGGGGGCCCTGTGGGCCCTGTCCAAGTCCATTCTATGAGACTGTATGTCAGGGAGAAGGTCCTTGATGAGGGAGCAGACTGCCCCTGGTATGTCAGTGATAGTTTCAGGGAGGCCCCTGATTCTGAAATTTTGTCTTCTAGACCTGTTATCCAGTTCATCGATCTTGGCTACAGCTTATTCTATCAGTCTGTGCAGGTCTTGGATGTGGTCTGTGTTTTGGTTAGCCCTTGCTACAGTAGTGTCCATTTTGGTTTAAATAGTTTCAATGCGGGCTCCTAGATTCTGGAGGTCAAGTTTAATTTCAGAGGTGATTTTGGTAGCCATGTGGGCTAGCCTCTGGTCCAGCATTTCAGCAAATTTGGTGAATATGTAAGAAAGGTCCTGGGGTTGAGTAGGGGTTTGACCCACCTCCTGCTGTGGGGCACTATGCCCTGGAGAAGTGATCATCATGGGAGACATTAACAGCTCTTCTATAGTCTGTGGACGCTAAGGATGCAGAACCCTGGTGATGTGTGTCCCCTTGTACTCTCACACATACCTCCTGTAGGCGATTGTCCATCCAGTGAGACTGTGCTGAGGGAGCGATGAGTGCAGCCTCATGGAGCTGCTTTTCCACCACCATCTTGGGACTTTCAGCCTCTGCCGCTGCTGCCAAAAATTGAGCATGCAGGTTCCTCCTCACTATCCCCGCACACATAAGCTGGGTGCCTGAGTCTTGTGCACCGCTCTGGGATCAGTCTGGTGGGTGTCGGCCATTGCCGCTTGTGACTAGGAGCACTTGATTGCCGGAGCAGGAGATGTCATGTACTTGGTGGTTGAGTCTGGCTTATGCAGGGGGTCACCTCTCTTGTAGCCCTGGTTGAAGAACCCCTGGTAGTGCAGACAGGGAGCTCAAGAGCACAGGGGGGCACAAGGGTTGGACTGGGTCACTTGCTGGTATGCGAGATGTCCACTGGAGCTTCTGCAGGCTGAAGAGTGGTCGTACAATCCAGGTCGGCAACAGGCTGGCAATGCGGTACAAGTGGAGCAGGCAGGCGGGTGGTCAGGTGCAAGCAGGGTCGGCAACGTGCGGGCAGCAAAGGTACAGGAGGATCAGGCAGAAGGGTAGTCGTAGACAGGCCGGGGGTCAGGGCAGGCAGAAAGCAACAAGTCCAAGTAAAGCTGGGGTCACAGGTGCAGGAAAGTCTCTCAAGGTAGTCACTGGGGTCACAGGAACATCATAAAACAGACAGCATCCGCTGCAAGGTGTTTCCAGTTTAAAATGGACTGTCTTTGGTGGCATTGGCGTGTACAGGTGCACGCAGGCACGCGGGAGTGCGCGGGAACGTACAGGAGCGTGCACAGGCACGCGCGGACATCCGGAACGGCCGATTTCCTAACAACGGAGCTTGGAGACTACACATCCATCTTGCCGGGCTCCGCTCTTTTATTGCGGGTGGGAGAGGTGCCCCCTCCGCCACGATCTGGTCCACTCCCCTTCTGCACTGGATGCAGAGTGAGTGGAAGATGTGGCCCACTCAGCTCCATAGCATTGAAGGGCGGAAGCGACGTATTAACACATAAAGACCAGGCTAGCTAACAGATGCAGGAAAATGCATATTATTATTAAAAGACAAAATATGAATCTATGGCATTCTAAGATGGGTAAACACAAGGGATGGTCTTGAAAGAGTTGCTCCCTATCTACCGCAGTGTAAATTGATCCACAACCAATTTAAATATATGTGTCATCATGATGCCCGCTGTCAAAAATGCTGGTAGGCGCAACAGATCAGAGAGAAATTCTCTCGTATATGTGACCACTGCTTATAAAAATGGTTTGTATAAATGGGCTTCATTAATGCCAGGGTCATGAGTGGCATCAATCCACATAGTTTCTTTGCGCAGAATTTGTTTGTCCCAATTGCCCCTTCTGGGATTTTTGGGGATTACAGCCAAGGCAATGAAAGAGACCAAGGAAAAATCGAATCTGTGATAAAGGTCCATATGTCTGCTAACTTAAGTCACCACTTTGCCATTAGTAGAATAATACACATGGTCCTTGATTCTCTGAACTGCCTGGCTGTCTTCCCCACATAGAATGCTCCACATTTGCGGAGCATGAGATACACAAGGCCTTGTAAAAATTTTCCCTATTGGGGAGTGTAAATCTAGTACCTGCCCTTACCTAAGGACAGAAGGAGCATTTTCCACAGTGATATATTCCTTTTTGATGGTGTTCAGAGGTAATTGTTTGGGGATAATGGCTGGATACCAGTGTATCCCGTAGTGATTTCACCCATCTGAATGTGATTTCAGGCCTGGGTCCAGTATGCTTTCTAACAATGTAATCTTCCCGTAGCAAAGGCCAGTGTCTGACCAAAATCTCACGCAGATCATTGTGCTGGGCAGAGAATTTAGTGATGTATTTGATTGTGGAAATTGGTCTTTGTGTCCTTGTTTTTTTTTGCGGGTTTAGGGTAATGCTTTGTTAAAGGCTCTGCGTAGCAGGGATTTGGGATACCCCCTTGCCAGCAGTCATGTTCTAAGGGAGTTGGCTTGGGACTTGAAATCCTCTAAATGAGTACAATTTTGATGCTCTGAGGAAATTGGCGTCTAAGCCAATGAAACGCGTCAGCGGTGCGTCAGCGGTGCGTCAGCGGTGCGTCATCACGCACGTGACGTGGGTGTGATAGGAAAGGAAGGGCGGAAGTCTTTTGGTGCATGGAGACTCCCGGACCACGTGACGTCCTGTAGGACTAACCATCCCAGCTGGTCTCCGCTGAATCGTTCATGTCTCTGTCTACACACGCCGGCAAACGCCCGTGAAACTATGTGAATGCCCACCACAGCCTGAGGTCTTCTTCATTACGGGACGATTTAGGAGCATAGCTCCGGATAAATAAGGAACGGGTGAGGCAATTCCAGTTTACATCTCTCTACCTACTGTGATCCCTAGGGCTTTTTTTGCTGCATGAGTCTATTGAACTATTTTTCATTGACCGCTGAGTTACTGCAGTTATGGCTGTTATGATTGATTGTTACGGAATCAACCTCTCTCCATGTTGATCGATTATCACTCTCAGTACCTTCTGTGTTACATCTCATCAGCCATTGGACCTTCATGTAATAGTAGGTCCCACCATCCCTGTTACTTTTGATCACTCCAGGACATTTGTCACCTAGTCTCCTATTACTCTGCCCTACATTTGAGACTTCCTACCTTACCAGCACAACTGCATCCCACACCAGGATAGCACCTATTACACTATAGCAGGCCTTTGTTGATGTTATGTGAGTGCGTCCTGGGATATGCTTGATGAGATGCATGAGCAGCTGCTATCCTTTCCTTCCCCCTGTTTGAGACAACGTTGTCTTTATGATTTTAATATTGAGGTTTAGTTTTTCACTGCTCCCTGTATTTCCTTTGTATAATTCATTTTTTGTACCTTATTAAAAATTATATTTTTTCAATTTGCCTTCTGCTGCTTTGGTATCCGGGGGACGCTTTTTCTCACTGTGGGGGTTCTTCTTTCCCTTCCCCCACACTGAGGTATTTTTCGATAATGTTCTAAGGGAGTTGGCTTGGGACTTGAAATCCTCTAAATGAGTACAATTTTGATGTAATCTAATATACTGAGCGTACGGATTGATATTATTCAATGCAGGTGGATGTGCACTAGCGGCATGTGAGAGGGTTTTCCCCACTGTCTCCGAAATAGTATTGTGGCTAAGCAATTATCATGATCTTGAAATATGGTAAGATCCAAAAATGTGGCCTGTTGATTGTCACTGTTTACTGTAAAATTTAAATTGAATTGATTACAGTTTATGATGTTTACAAAGGTTCTTAATAAATCTCATGTCCCCGACCAAATAATAAAGATGTCATCTATATAATGCATCCAACAAAGGGTGTGGTTCATGAAAGGTAACAGTGATTCATCACCGAATAGGTGTCGCTCCCATCCCCCCAGGTACAGGTTTACGTAGGCAGGGGCGCAACAAGTGCCCATGGCTACTCCCTGCACCTGGAGGTAATGGGAGCCCTTAAACCCAAATCAGTTTCTGGTTAGGGTTAATCTTAGTAGATCTAAGATAAATTAACAGTAATCCCAGTTATTGTTGTCTTGCTCACTAAGGAAGGTACGTACCATCTCAATGTCCTGCTCGTGACTCAAGATGTGGAGGTTGTACTCTAGCATCCCTCACGAGCAGGGAATTGAGATGGTACATACCTTCCTTTGTGAGCAAGACAACCATAACTGGGATCACTGTTAATTTACAAAACCTCCACATCTAGAGTCACGAGCAGGGCATCAGGAGGGACGGCCAAACCTTCAATATGTTTGAGAAGATCCAATGTGTCTCTAGTATAGGACAATAAGGCTAAGACATGCGGCATCAAAATTGAGTCTATTGGGGTTTTCAGTGATTCAATGCCTGATACCTTGTGTTTACCCATCTTAGAATGCCATAGATTAGAATTATTCTTTTGTCTTTTAATAATAATATACATTTTCCTGTATCTGTTAGCTAGCCTGGTCTTTATGTGTTAATAGAATCAGATTAAATATTATGTTATGATATATTTATTACTATTATCAGCACCATGTGCATGTTGCTCTACTATGTATATTTTTTTGTTTTTTATAGGTCTGTGCCTTGTCTCCCTGGCGGTGCAGGATCTTATGTGGGCACCTGCGGCACCTGCAATTCCATTGTTTCTCCCCTTGCTTCCTGTGAGGGGTTGGGCTGTAGTGTGCCATCTGGGTCAAGGGGAGGTCCCCTGCTGACCCAGCACTACTTGGTCGCTCCCCTCTGTGCTTCTATGCGCTGTGCCTTCTTGCGCATGCGCACGGTGGTGCATACGCAATAGCAGTTTGTCGGCCAGTCCCAATGATGTCATCAGCGTTAGCACTGATTAGAATTTGGGATGAGTCATGTGTATTTAGGGATGGATTGTTGGCATCTCTATTACCACCATACTTGTCAGTTGGTCCCGGAGCGGTGGCATATGAGGGAGGACCCCCATGTCCAACGGTAGAGGACATCAGACCGTGGATGCCTGAGTTGGATTTGTGATATCTGCGCATGTTCTACCAGAATCTGATAAGCTCACAACTATTACACCTTTTACTCGTCCAGTTGACTACATCAGGAAGTTCTGTCAGTCTGTTAACTGTTTCACCGATTGAAGATCTGGATTCTCTTTAGGAACATATGTTATTATTGAAACAATGAACTAAGTGGACAGGCACTTGCCACTTACTGGCTCCACACATGAGCCTTGACACATGAATCACCTATGTGTCCCATATTACAACTTTTTTTCAGGCTTTTATTTATTTACCTTTTTCCTAATCTTAGGTGCTGTGATTGTTTTGAGGACCCCCATGTTAGGGTAGGTTTTTGCTATAAATGTATTTGGGAGGCTTTTTCTCTGACTGAATGACGCAGATCCTTACAGCATTGCCCCTCCGGTCTCTTATGCAGGTTGCTCAGGACTGTTTGTCTAGTCAGCGGAGGTGAATCTCTATGTCTTAAACCCTTACCAGGGTTTATCTGTGTACTGAGCTGTGTACTGCATTCAACTGGCATACTAGCCATATTAGTGGATTCACAGCACAGAAGGATGCCGTATCCATATAACTTTGTGCTTCCTGCTAGCTAAGCTGTGTGGCACCTTCGTCTGCTTCCAATTGCCATTCTATTACAATGCACATTACTTTTCACAATATATTTGTCTCCTAGATGGGTTTGAAAGTGCAGCTTAATGCCTCATGTACACTGCTGCCTCTAAACAGATGTTTAGAGGCATTTGGGCATTTTGTTAAGCTGCCCCTGAACTCATCTAATGTTATCTTATCAGTACATATACACAGGGTCGTTTAAGGTTGTTTCCAGGCAGTTGAGTTTAGAAGCATTTCTTGGAAAGCAAAAAAATGTGTTACAGACGGATGTTCAGAGGCATTTGAAACGCCAAATGCCTGTAACAGCTTGTAAACGCGCTGTTTCCATTTAAGAAAAAAAAAGCGCTCCTAGATGTGAACGCAGCAGAACGTGGCTAAACGTGGCATGCAAAACACAGCAAAACAGACGTTTTTAGATGCCGGTTTCTAGCTGTCAAGATAAAATGTTCAGGGGAGGTGGAAAAGCATCCCATAAACACTCTGACCGCCTGTGTACATCTTGGTACATTATCGACACAGTAAGTTCTTTATATATAATATATATATATATATATATATATATATATATATATATACTTTTTGATATACCAATAATTTAAACAATGTTGCTCATACATGTTGTTACATGCGTGCACATACCTGTATATAACCTCTATTGTTGAGTTTATAGAGGCATGTTATCAATACCGCGTGCTTGCCAGGCTAATGTTATTTTTGCCCCATCACGAATACTCGACAAACAACTGATCCCTAGGTAAGGACTCTGTTTCACAAATAGGTTCATGGTTTTGGTTAGAATATGTTAGATTTCATTCACTATATAAAAACTTTTAGTTTGAAACTATCCAGCAATATATTACCCCTTTATCACTTATTACACACGCCCCCGCAGTTGTGAGTTGTTATCTGGCCCTGGGAGGAAACTGAGGAATGCTTTTATATATATATATATATATATATATATATATATATATATATTATTTTTTATATGTATTATAGCAAAAAGTAAAAAACATTTTTTTTTTTCAAAATTGTCACTCTTTGTTTATAGCACAAAAAATAAAAACCACAGAGGTAATCAAATGCCACCAAAAGAAAGCTCTATTTGTGTGAAAAAAAAGGCGTCAATGTTTTTCAGGTACAGCGTCACACAACTGCACTATTGTCAGTTAAAGCGACGCAGTGCCGTATCGCAAAATGTGCTTGCGTCAGGAAAGGGGTAAATCCTTCTAGGGCTGAAGTTGTTAAACCAGGTTTATGTGATGCTAAAAAGAATAACCCAAATTCATTTGTCTGATAAGGGCAAATAAAGTTGATAATCAGCGCTAATGATGTGTCATTCAAATGTGAGATAACCTATGAAGGTGTGTAAAAAATCAGCTGGTAGCTCAAAAAAAAATTTGTAATGGCCTCAGCTGCTGCTATTAAAATCCAAACACACACAGCAGTACAAACACAATATACTGTATATAGCAGAGCTAGCAACACCACCGTCAGTGATGTTGGCCTTAAAGTGCAAACAGAATGAACAAAAGTCCCAAAGATGGTAATTAGTCCATAAATATTATTTTATCTGTGAAGTCTTCAGAGTAATTAAAAATCACCACCACACCACATGAGACAACGGGTTTTCCCCCTTTATGGAGAGACACACTAGATGAAAATACATGTAATGCCCGTAAAGAATCTCTCAAGATGTCCCCACCAAAAGTCTGCTCCGCTCTGTTACCCTTGGTGCCTTACAGTAATTCAAGGAATCCACTGTAAGCCGACTAAAGACATCCTTAAACAAACAGAACTTACATAGTGTGTAACCCTTTTATTGAGACTTCACACAACACTCCCCCCAGGGTATGCACTTACATCAAATATTATAAAATACAGCATTAAAATGAATCATAAAACATGACCCTTATGTCAACCAAGACACATCCGTCTCACTGCCAGATGGATCAAATGACCGGCGATGTTCCCAGGTAAAGGATCGTCAAGCCGACAGACAGAATAGCCGCGTGGTCACACTTGACGCTTTTCGTCATCACTTCGTCAGAGGACGTGGCCATTCGGTGCGGCTCAGCTCTTATATAGGCAAACATCCTCCAGGCATTTAATGTTTAGGTGCCTGGCTTGAATATTTTGGACCTGGCTTATGCTTGTGCAGGAACCCACCCTCCGAGCCACTTGCGAATGACTGGTCTGATAAACGTGGAAATGACCCCTCTTCCTCCTCCTCCTCCTCATCCTCCTGTGCCACATCCTCTTCCATCATGGCCCGAAGTGTTTTTTCAAAGAGACATAGAAGAGGTATAGTAATGCTGAGAACAGCGTCATCGGCACTGGCCATGTTGGTGGAGTACTCAAAACACCGCAATACGCTACACAGGTCTCGCATGGAGTCCCACTCGTTGGTGGTGAAGTGTTGCTGTTCCGCAGAGCGACTTACCCGTGCATGCTGCAGCTGAAACTCCACTATTGCCTGCTGCTGCTCGCACAGTCTCTCCAGCATGTGCAAGGTGGAGTTCCACCTTGTGGGCACGTCGAATATGAGGTGGTGAGAGGGAGGGCTGAAGTTCTGCTGCAGCGCAGACAGGCTAGCAGCAGCAGGGTGAGAACGCTGAAAA